>QQSS02228814.1:0-10374 GCA_003687565.2 Craspedacusta sowerbii | reverse complement strand
GATATAATGATTTAATAGTTATTTCATCAACATAGTAGCGAACTTTAGATAGCAGTCCAATCGCCCTCGTTAGTTTCTTAGAGAGTTCAGAAGAGTGAAATTTCCACGAGAGCCTTGAATCGAGCACTACGCCGAGATATTTCACCTTGGATGATAAATATATTCTTGTTTTTTATCTTTAAAATAAGCCTACCCCCGCAACATTTTCTTTTAGGGTAATATAAAAGAATCTCAGTCTTAGCAGCGTTAAGAGATAATCTGTTGGCGCAGAGCCAATTAAAGATTTTAGAGATTTCATGCCACAACCCACGTGGTCGTACTCATAACGGACGCTCGTGCCGCCCTTTATTATGCGAAAATCTCTTCTCCCCCCCCCCCGCTATCTCTCTCCCCGCCGTATAGGACACGTGCATCGGCCGAAAGAGTTCATTAATCAGGTAATGCTCCGCAAATTGGCGCGTTTCCATTTGGTATACGACCTTAAGCAAGAGCCATTCATAAGTAGGAGCCCAATACCTTAGGCGTGAGAGGTGCAGGTCTTACGCAAAGGCCGAGGCCTGTTTTTTGGTCGAATTTAATACCCATTATGTTTCACCCTTCCTACGACCACAAAAGCGTCCAAAGCGACCCCATTGTTTGGCCTGCCTAAGCGGTATGTGCGTCGGTCGCCTGAGTGAGAAATTGATTTAAGTTTACTCTTATATCAGGCGCGTTTTCCATTCACAAGACACCTTTTCACATTGAACAGAGCCCCCATCAAATAGGCGCTGGTTAGCAGTGTACGCGTTCACCTTACTTCTCAATAGCTTTCATGCTTAATTACTGTTGATTTCTTGCGAAAGGACTATGACTTACCTATTATCATTTTGCGAGAAACGTTTTCACTGATCAGCACACAGCACCAACACAACCCATCCACATTTCACTCTGTTAATAGTTCTTCATTTGTCTTTCGTAAATACATACATACAAGGCCGTGGGATTTTCTTACGGCACTTATACTAACAAGAAAACAGCCCAACCTAGTTGTTGGAGCTGCCGGGATAACCGAAAAAAATGCAAAAAAAAAAAAAAAAAAATGAAAAAATAGTAAAAAAGAATAAAATAGCACGTCAAATGAAATTGGCTTAGATTTTGCCTTCTACAGTTCACGTCTTCGCTTATGGCTTGTTTTAAATTACGAGCTCAACTAGGTTCTAGACGGCTCCGCAGAATGTATGGCAACAATAACAAGTGAAAAGAGTTGGCAGCGCTTGGGTTTGTAACTTTTAAATTGAAAGCGAAGTAAGTGCAAGGCAAGGCAATCATTTTAATAAGTATTCTACAACATCTAAGATTCTTCTGTAGTATTACCTCTTAAGTGGTTCACTAGACAGCGATTCAAACTCTGTATTTACTTAGCACTCATAGACATTGAGGCAAATTGTTGCCAAGGAAAGTCTTTCTTCTGTGGTACCCTGCTTTTACACGATGAGGCTGTCCTCGATATTTTTAAGTAAATTAACGTTATTTGAAAAAGCATGGAAATAGCTATGAAATTGATGCCGGCCAGTTCATATGGCATAGATTGTAAATTGTGGTCTTACGCCTAATTTTTGGTTGCTTAGCCGGGTCATTTGGGCACTGCATCTTAGATGTCCTGAACTACTAACCATCAGGGATGTATGAAACGAATGGTGATGCGCGATTGCATTTTAGCCTGGCTGGATAGACAGGCCAATTATCTATGAGAAGCGTTCATGTCATGGCCAGGTTCTAGAGTCGCCAATGCCTCATTTGCGTTCGCAACGAAACGTGGACGTTGCCGTATAGCAAACCCATCTTCGGACATGCTCCAGCGTTCCGTTGGAAACCAGAAGGTTTTGTGGCTTACGTTCTTTGTGTGGTTTTTGTAAAACTCTCCTTTCCCAGCCATTTCTTTGGCGCGTTTTCTGTTTGTTAAGTCCCTAAATAGGCAGTCATGTGGCTCGTCTCTTGAATGTGATTTGTATCTGAATTCCATAGCATTTAGTATTGGCGTGCAGTATTTGCGCGCACTCTTACCTTAAGCTTCTGGCATATGTGAATTAATATTATAGCAACCTTAAAAAGAAGATTACCCAAGATTCTTCTTTGTGCAATCTGCATTTCTTGAACATAGCTAGCTGCTAAGTTGTTTAATGATATTTTATTCACCGACAAAGATCTTTAAGATGCCGTGCAGGATTCGAACGTTTGGTTTACAGACTAGCAAGGCTAGAAATTTTCTCACGAGTTGGTTGCTGCTAATCCATTAGCTGTTGCAGCAGTTGTTGCAAATTTTGAAGCTGAGTTACTGTCTGAGATATTGTTCCCCAATTGGTAAAGCTACTCATTTGGTTTGGTAAAGCAGAAATTACGCTAGTAGATAACAACAAACATGCTTCTTCTGCAGCTTCAAGTTGACAGTGTTAATTTGAATTTAAGGTGTTTAGTATGCATTTTCAGCGCGTTTATATCATGGCTGAGGTCAAGTGTTTAGTTCTGTTGCCATATTGGAGTAATTTGTTTGTATTAGAATCAACTTGCAGAGTTAGATAAACATGGTTGTTAGTTCTCTCGGAAGGGCAACATGGGGATCAAGCCTTCTGATGAAGTCTCCAATGCACAGAGTGAGTGATTATATACTGATTAATGCTAACTGGAATGCTCTGGTGCCTCTTTATGATTTGGCTTTGTTCGCTGTGCTTTCAAATTGTTTCCTTTCGAGATTTGATCAATAAGATAGAAAGAGATCTAGATTTTATAAACGTTGATGTCATATGCACTATAGCATGATAGCGTGTAGCTACTCTTTTCAAAACTATGCGTAGTTTAATCTGCTACAACTGGCCAAATGATATACCTAGTTTGGAGCATTGGAGTGGTTTTCACATTGCAACAAAGTGCAGTGATATGTATATGTTCCTTAGAACTCTGTTCTATTTCTGTGTGACTATTGTTTTAGCCACTTTCCCAGACAATCTTGTCCATCAAGTGTTCTAAGTCCAAGTCTGTTACTTTCTTGTAGATATGAAAACTCGCGCTTGTTATTTCAATACATTTTTTAAATGCATACCTGTAATAATCTTTTCGCTGGGCAAAATGATCATAGTAGCAGGGACCCCATGTTTTTTCTTGGTGGAAATGCATGACAAAATAAATATTTATATATCATCAGATGGAATACAAATAAGATGCAGATATTTTGAGTGAGAGCTGATCAGCAGTAAATGTAGGTCTAAGATTGAATGGGCGGGAAAGGTTCAGTGTGGAAACTATTACCTAGCTTTTCTGGTAAAATCCACTGCATCTTCCTCTGGAGAGTAACTGTATTCACCACTGCTTAATGTCGCAGATACGCAGGTGCTTTGATTTTTTAATGTGTTTTTTTACATTTATAATGTGCATACAATAGTATACTGTAGCTGGTAGTAAAACTTCCGGCCATGTTTTAAGTATCAATGACTTCAGTAGATAATAAATTCTATATCCACATTCTATTACCTTGAGCCTTTTTCTGATTCACATATTAAGAGTTTTTACCTGAAGCAGATGTCTTAATAAGCAAATCATGTTATCCAACCGCATTTGAAGTTACAGGCTTGTCTATTTCTTTCCTTGTCCGTGCAATATGCAGTTTTTTCATTTTGCTTGTTTGTAAATGCAATTTCACTTTGCACTAAGCGTCCAAATCTTGCCTTTTCCTTGCAGCATGTGGTGCAGCGGTTTTTGTCTTCAGTCAAGACTATGGAGTGGGATTTAAAGGTTGGTTTATATTTATGATTTTATGTGCATACTTATTTCTATGCAGATATGAAGCTGGGCGATAATTTTCTCCTCACATAATATATAATGTTGTTTTGTGTGGATGTCACGAACCTTAATATGTTCCTTGAGAGCATGTACTGATTTGTGTTAAATGCTCTTAAAGAACTGTGATCTTAATGAGTGATTGCAGAATAGTGCACAATGTGGCCTGTATTTATGTTCTGAAAACCAGGAGGTATTTGTAGCGAAAGGCAGAGGATCAGAGGATTTTTTACAAGCAATGTTAGCAGCAAACTACGTAATTCTTAGAGATCACACAATCAGGAGGTAAAGGCATATGCTGTTTTGCATTTGCAAGTATCCGGGCCTTTCCTTCGCAAAATTCAATAATGAATGCATACTTAAAATCCCGGAGAAGATAAACAAAGACGATTAACTATTAATTGTAATGGGCAACTTCAGCATAAATACACTTAACTATGACACGTCAGCCGAAACTTCAGACTTCCACAATATAGTAGCTTCTCGTGAGCTTCAAACTTTAATGCAACCTAGTCAAATAACTCTAAGAGCTCGAACTCTAATAGATAAAATATTTTAACAACAAAATTAAATAAAGCTCTTTACTGAAAACTTAACGATTTTTAAATATATTTATTATTCTTCAACAACTACTGCTCTATGAGAATGAGAAAAGCCCACTATGACCATCATAAACTTTTAAAATTTACTCATAAATTTTTGTGAATGCATATTTTGGATGTAATGGTGCCATATACAGCCAATAGAGATTTTAGATATGATGGCGCCATGTAAAGCTTTGTCTAAAAAAGAGACAAGCCATTACAAGCCCAAGTCTTGAATATATGAAACTAAGAGATAAATGCTTGAAACAGTATGTAAAAAGATTGCCAGCAGCAAAAAGATTGAAGCTTATGCTAACTGCATGTGCCATTGTGCTCTGTTGTTTGCACAATAAGTAAAAGTAAATCTCATACTATAATAATTATTTCCAAGTAAACCAGAAAAATGTAATAAAAGATTTGGGGTGGCATTATGCCGACTGTAGGCCTTCACAAGAATAGCAAGTTTGTCCCCACAACTCTAGTCAGCCGAAAAAACTGTTCCATTTATAAGCCGAGAGATATAGGTGATACATTGAACGATTACTTTGTTTCAGCAAAGGAATTATTAAATTCCAAAATCCCGAATTCACTAAATAGTTTTAGAAAGAACATACTACCAAGTACCACAGGAAGCCTATTCTTGGAACCAACTGAGTTGCAAGAGTTCATGAACATTAATTCGCTGAATACATCAAAGGCATCTGGCCCTAACAGAATTCCAAGTAATTTATTTCAGTGAAGTTCATCCTGGCTCTTGAATCTCCATACATCATTAGCGAGTCCTTTTTTCAGGGTATGTTTCCAAAAATTCTAAAATTAGTGAGGTCTACAGCAACTACCGATCGTCTCGCTATTATCGAGCGTTATTAAACCTGTCGAGAAAGCTGTATACATTAATGTTTTAAGACGTCTTGCGTCTGGATGAGTGCAATACCTTGCGGATGACAATTTGTAATTTTAGAAATTGGTTGTTGAAAAAAGTGAAACCATTCGTATCTCGCACAATTTCATCCGTCTACGATTGGCTCTGTGCAAACCGATTATCACTTAATAATACTATTTTAAGTCTGAAAACATTCTTTTTTATGCATCTGATATAAGCCTGAGCGTGAAAGTAAAAGTGAAAATGCATATGTAAATGATGTTAAGTATCTGTAATATTAGCTCCTCACCTGTCGTCGGAAAGATATCTGACTTAACTTGCCAAAAAAAAAAAACAAAAAAACAGAGGGCATTATCAAATCGAGGTAGTTTTGAGATGTAATTGTGCTGGGGTTTTCAAGGACTTATTTCATATTCTAGCCTGTTGCTATTGGTTGAAGTGTCAATTTGATGTAAGTGTAATAAAATGGCAGATTTCGCGTTCGTATTTGCGACGCTCTGTCGTAAGCAAGACCCAGATTCATTCACCTCTAACATGGATACATGCCTTACCAGAGCTGTCAGAGGTTTTCACCTGGTACTTGGCCTGGTGCCCTTTCCACCGTGTGAAATCTTTTTGGACAAAATTTCTATTGTTTTGAACTATATTTATATTGCTGTGCTGGTGCAAGGCTAGGAAATTAGTGTTTGCGGTGTGTGGCCCTCTGATCTGTTATCTTACAAAGATGGTGTGAAGGAAGTGTTATATAAGCTATTTTGAAAATTGCGTTATCTACTTTATCTGCTATCTTCGTGTCTGAAAATTTAACTGTATTTAGATGTATTTCACTCATGAATCCTTTATGAATTAAGTTTTTTTTTTCACTTGAAGGTATGGTTTACCGAATACCAATTCTACCTGAACATCATGGGGTATTGCACTTGTTGGATTGCCCACTCATTATCAGACCTTAAAATGATCTATTTCTTGTCTAGCTCTGAGCGATGAAACTTGACCTATACCTAGGCTTTGAGTCTAAACTTTCAGTGTTGCGAGGCTTACTAGCTTTTCCAAACGATCTTGTTTTCCCTTCGCTCTGAAGCCGTTCAAGTACCATCGCATGGAGACCGTGATCCCGTCGAAAGCCTCGTTGACGCGGGACGATGCGTTGAAGTTCTTTGAGCAGATGCAGATCATACGCAGGATGGAGTCCGAGGCATCCAAGTTGTACAAGGAGAAAGTCATTCGTGGCTTTTGCCATCTCTACTCTGGACAGGTATGTCATTTGCCGTCCATGATTGTTTTGCTCCGCTTTTTTTTTTATCACGGAGAAATTTGATTGCAGAAGTGGAGTGCGTGCATGTCTGTGCCTGAGGTCTGACTTTGCTTGTAGGACTGATTTTTTAATACTAGGGTTTTGGTGAACGTATGGTGACTATGTATGATGACCTTGATATCCTCCATGGTAGAATTTCATTTATTATATATGAGTAGAACAGCGTTCTTATATAGAGTCGAGTTTTATACAAGACTGGGCGATAAAGACTTCCGCTGTTATTATTGATTATACTGTACTCTCGACTTGCGAGGTGTGCGCATGTACGCTACCGAGATCTAACATTTTAACTATCATTTACGTTGATCGAACTTGTGGATGAGTGTTGATTTTCGGATTCTTAGATGGATCTATAGGAAGCGAGTTTTTGGAATGATGCAGAGTGTTACAGTTGTTAGGCTTGCAGCGGATTTTGCAGTGCTTTCGGCAATCTAATTTTTGCATGAACAGCAGCTTTGCATTGCAAATCTACGCTCAACGATACTCCTCGGTCAGAATTTTCAGCTAAGAGCGCTCAGTCCGTCACAAAAGGTATCTGCGGTAAGAAATGCAAAACCTAGCGAGACCTCAAAGCCTATCAGCGTTCTTGCAGAGCTATGCGGACGTTCGAAAACCAATTACCCGACGAATGGAACGGTTGTCAGATTCGAAAGACAAAGGCCTAGTTATTGCCGAGGTTGAGCGCAAAGTCTGGACTAACGAAAACCAGAAGCTCAAACAGGGTAATGCTTCCAAAGAAAGAAGCAGAGCGGGACGTGACAAAATACGTACTTTCCGGCAAACCCTTCTTGCGATAATTTTCTGAATTTTCTTTGGACCAAGCAGCTCACAGACTCAGTGACAAAGTGGACGATTATTTTGTTCAATATCAGTGAAAGCGAGAGCAATCCATCGAAGCAAACCAGGAACATTGAAAAAGTATCATGCATGCGCCAAGAGACACCTTGAAATGATCTGACCCAAAGCTTCTCCGTTAGTAGCTCGGTCCACGTGGACTTGGCATACCTGCTCAAAGAGCACCTGAGTTCGGAACACTAGCTGTGCTTTATGTAGCTATGTTTACATAACTATAAAGTTTTGTATGGCCTAGAGCACCGAATACCGCACAGTGAGACTTATATCACACCAGCGTATATATTTGAAATCGGCCGAGTTAAGAACTGCGCGATATTCGGTGCTCTATGCCGCACCAAGCTTCACAGTTATGTAAATATGCTTCTGAACTTGTTAGTTCGCAAGTCATAGTGTCTTCCAGTTCTCACCAGTTCACTCAGCTCTCGTGGTCTAATGGTAAGTGCTCTGCTTTCCACTCAAGCGATCCGAGTTCTGTTCCCATGCACGTCACTGATGAGCCCCACATAGGGCGAAACGCTTCTGGCGTTAGGGGAATGGAGGAGCTCGTGAATTCTTAATGTAGCTATGTGAATTTGAATTGAATTATTATTGTGATTCTTCTTATTATTATTATATTATTGCAGGTGTCCTTTGTTGTTTTTATTCCTGAAAAGTCAAAGATACAGCGTGACGAATATAATTCTGTTATTGAACCAACATACGTAGCCCATGCCTTCTTTTAAATTGCGTTTGCATGTTGTATTTAATAGTGGTTGCTCGTTTGTTTAGGAAGCTTGTTGTGTCGGAATAAAAGATCAGATGATCGACGGAGATAGCGTCATCACGGCGTACCGGGCTCACGGATGGACGTACATGATGGGTAGATCGGTCCACAGTGTCCTTGCAGAATTGACAGGTCAGCTGAATGTTTCCACGACATGCTCGTATAGCTCTGACCTTTGTTTTTCTATCTGTATAACGTGGCTTATTCTTTTGTTGAAAATGTTTAGCTCGTGTTTTTTTTAGGTTGCCTTTCGCATTGTTTACGTTGATGTTTGTTTACGAAGTGTGACTTTTAGGTCGTGTTTGAGACATTGATGGCACTGTTTAAGTAATTACGATTGAAATCGCGAGTGAAGTCGTAAATCTGGCGTTTAATCTACGGGCATCTACATCTCCCACTGCGTTGCTGTGATCAAATTTAAGAAAAGGGTTTTAAGGACTTGTGGATACGGGGCAATTGCTCGTTACTTGGCAAGTTATGGGATTTTAAAGCTTCTGTTCCTTCTTGAAAGTATCGGCATGGCGCGCGTCTGATTTGTTTACTCCTGTGGACGCGGCCTCATTGGGATGAAGCAGTGTTTCGTGATCCCCTGTGGATGGTTTGGATTTTCCATCGGGACTTCGATGAGCGTCGTCAAGGCTTTATTTCTTTCGTGCAGGTCGTAAGACTGGCTGCACTCAAGGCAAGGGTGGATCCATGCACATGTATGCGAAAGATTTCTACGGTGGAAACGGCATCGTCGGTGCCCAGGTAAGTATGGGACTGCATGCAGAGAAAATCCCGACTTCTTCCCAGTGTCTTTTTTTTTTATCTACTGCGGTGGCACAAGGGCTCGTTATAATTCTATTGCACGTGGTTAAGAGTATTTGCGAAAAGTAGTTCGGGGCACGGATAATTGAGAGGTTCAGCAAAGCTCGAGCACTCGTAAGCAGGCTATTCAAGCTTCAGGCGAGTGGGCTCATCAAGCGGTCTGAGGCATTCTATAATGCTCTCTGGTCTTAGCAAGAATCATCGAGTCTAGTTGTAGTGCTAACTCGGTGTGGAGTTTGTTTCTATAAATAAATAAAAAATAAAAATAAAAACTCGTGTGCAACTTTGCATAGCCTTGTAGAGGTGAAATGCAGCGCGCCGTAGCGGTTTGTTGTTGTCTAGCGCAAAGCCGAGCGTATGTGCAGTATGGCACCGCAACCGCCATTGTCAAGTCGCTAGGATTAGTCTCTGCTTTGTTTCATCTTCTCTCCTTCTGTTTATGTGGTTGTTTTCTCCGTTCTTTCCCATCTCCACGAGAAATGATGTCCCAACGTCTACGAATCACTCAACGGTCTCTGTAAAAAAAAAAAAAAAGGGTTTGCATTTTGTTTCCCCTGAGCAGTTCTTTGTTCATTTTGGAACTGACATGCGTTTGCGGACGGCTTTAGAGAGTCTTTTGTGGCTTCATATGGTGGAGATGTTGTTAGCACTTTCGTTTTTTGCAGGTTCCTCTTGGGGCTGGCGTTGCCTTGGCTCACCAGTATCGCGGGGACGGGCATGTCTGTGTTACGCTTTACGGAGATGGCGCTGCTAATCAAGGACAGGTAGCTGTTGCGAACAGAAAATAAAAATTACTACTGACTTTTCTAGCGTTCGCAGATAATATTATTTAGAAGGTTTATTCTTGCGCAGTTTTCAACTAAGTGTGCTTGTGCGATATGAGCTCTATTGTCGGAACATTTGTTCAAGCAGTGGACGGTTTCTTTAAAAATTGGCGAGACTTCCTATTTCCATTTTCACCTCGTCGAATGCGCATGGCATGGAAGTAGGTATTATTTTTAATATTATTGTTATAATAATAATATATAATAATAATAATAATAATAATAATGATAATAATAATAAGAATAATAATAATAATAAGAATAAGAATAAGAATAAGAATATTATTATCGCTATTGTTAATAATAATAATAATAATAATGATAATAATAATAATAATAATAAGAATAAGAATAAAAATAAAAATAAGAATAAGAATAAGAATATTATTATCGCTATTGTTAATAATAATAATAATAATAATAATAATAATAATAATAATATAATAATAATAATATATAATATAATATAATATAATATATATTATATATATTATATATATTATATATATATTATATATATTATATATTAT
>QQSS02228803.1:0-10375 GCA_003687565.2 Craspedacusta sowerbii | reverse complement strand
AACGTGTTTCGGCTCCGAGACAGCAGCTTTCTCTTCGTCAAAAATTTTTAGCGGGCAGAACTTCTTCTTCTTATCGGCTTGAATTATTTGCCTTACACCGTCCCAAGTTTTCCTGAAGCTACTTTGATGCTGTATAAAGTAATTACGATAATATTCGCGTTTGCTATTCCTGTTCATTGCTACCGCAGCGTTCCTCTTATAACTTGTAAGACTTATGCAAAATTTCCTTTGCGCCTATGTCCTGTTCTTTCAGCAGTTTTTTAGAAAGTCGACGTTTACGATGGTTACGATTTAACCAAAATTTTTCTGCAATTAGACATGTACTACACGGTCTAATCATTCCGCGGCATGAGGCTAGCCTTGGAAAGCCGTATTCTGGTATCATGAATTTCTTTTAATTGGATGTTGGATTGCTCTACTGTATTTAATATAAGATGTTTGATTTCGATTGCCTGCTACTGGAAATGAGTTCAGTCTTCCGCTGTTGAGTGAGCATCTCAAGAAGCTTAAGAGCTCAATAGTTACACGCAAAGAGCGCATGTGGCGACTATTTGATGCTCATATAATCAAGAAATTATCATCACAATGTCCCTGTTTTCAGGAGATATCTTACTAAAGACAGTAAAAACAGACGAAGAAGACGTCCTGAACCTATTTGGTTCGGTCTTCGTGTGAGATTCATAAAAAAAAGAAGCGACAAAAACTTGTCAGAAGCCCTGTATTCCCGCCAACCGCTATGCGGAGGCTCTCCTAGTGGGTCGGCTATGACATACGGTACAGTGCAAACGATATCCCTATCTACATGAAGCTGCATTCATTTTTTTAAGATCTTGCTGTTCAAATCGAACTATATAACTCTCCAAGAACCAAGAAACTGGTTGATCATAGGATTCAACAGGCTTAAGTTCTCTGCACAGCGTTCCCCTGGAAGCGATCACCTGTGTATTTGAATTCTGGTGTCTATAAAAGGAAGGTCAATATCGCGATGCACCCTGCGTATTCACATAAACGGAATATAAAATGCCTTGCGGTCTCCATAGGCGAAACTCAAAATATTTTAATTTTACTCGTCTCTCAAACTATATGATGTACCTATATCAAGTTTACCTCCTACACGCTGTTATAGTAAGGTTGAAGTATATCGAGTTTTGTTGCTGTTACCAGTGACATAATAGCAAACAAAAAAAACATAATGACATTCAGGTTAAAGGTTTTCCTGCTTGGATTCAGTTGCGGCATGTAAAACTGGACTTTTCATTTTCCAAAATTATCAGTTACAATACTATTTAAATTCCAGTGGAAAAACGAGATAACACCAAGTCTATGAACGGAAGGTCCTGCATTTGATCCAACATCTCCAGACAGCAGTAGTCCGAGTGACTTAACTGCTATCAGAAGTATAAGTGTTCAATTATACGTTAGGAGAAAAATGCACATGTTGCCGAGTAGACGGTTTAGACGAAAGTCTACGGCAGACATTTTGACGAAGATTGTTAAGAAGCTTATAAGCGTAACGCCAGGAGATAATGAAAGTGCTTGCAAGTGGTTTCGAAACAAGTGGTTGCCCCTCAAAACGATTATATAGCTTAAAGAACCACCCACCGCTGCTCGACAGGGTCTACTGCCTAATGCCATTGAATCAACGCCACCCCACCCGACACTATACCAGACACTTTGCCTAAGCTAAGGAAAGTTTTGACGTTGAACCATAACGTGAACATAAAAAGCATAGACGCATGCCTAAAGATATCCAAGAAGTTGTTAAGTACTTGAAATCGAAGTACGTTCTTAAAAAAAACTAATAAAAACGAATGCGTTTTTTCAGAATTCATGTGGCAATCCTAGTTGTTCTAGTTCACAAAAGAAGTCCACAGAATCCAATCTTACGGGCTTGGGTAGACCTTCAGACTAAATGTTGGCTAATCTAGGCAACAGAAATCCCGACCTTTCGCTAGGATCTACACACCGCCACGAACTCGCAAAGCTAGTTGAAGAGTCGAGTCCTTCTGGATACTGCAGTCTCTCAGTGATCGCTCATCTTCTAGTAGCTTACCTGCGAACATGACTCGCTGCTGGCTCGAAGAGATTTGTTCTGCTTCTTGGATCTTTGCTT
This sequence comes from Craspedacusta sowerbii, assembly GCA_003687565.2. Classification (NCBI taxonomy): domain Eukaryota; kingdom Metazoa; phylum Cnidaria; class Hydrozoa; order Limnomedusae; family Olindiidae; genus Craspedacusta; species Craspedacusta sowerbii. The sequence continues at coordinate 8,262 of QQSS02228803.1, read as the reverse complement.
TCACCTCGTCCGCAGTGTCTCTGACTTCCACGTTTAAGGTGACAAGCTTACCCGTCAAACATTTTACAAAAATATTTACTAAATCGCGTCTGCAAAGGTGTAGTGTAGAATCTTTCTGAATGTCATAATCCCTAAGCGTAAGGTCGTCTTTGAGTTGCCTACCTGCAAAGTTCAGGCGCTGTTCGTCGGGTGGGATGGCTTCTTTGGCTTGAATTTTGGTCTTAACTTCACCAACAGTATCGCTTGCCGCCACTTCGTAAATAGTCAGTTTTCCCAACCAACATTTCACAAAGATCGAAAAACAAGAACATTGAAAAAGATCTATAGCATCTCTTTCCTGAACTCCATAGCCAGATAACGTTCGACCATCTTCGAGTTCTGGGCCATCATAAATAAGACGCTGTTGGTTAGGCCTAGCACGAAAACTTAAATAAATATATAACGTAGACTGGTTTTGAACGTTATAGCGCTCAGACTGCGACAGTCTTCGAGTTGCTTATTACCAAATGAAAGGCGCTGTTGATACGATGGGGTTCCCGTTTGCTCTTGGATCTTTTCCTTCACTCTGCTAACCGTGTCGCACGGTTCAACTTCGAGAGTAAAAGTTCTTCCCGCCAGAGTTTTCAAAATGACTTGCATCCTCAAATTACCCCAGAAACTGCAAAACAAGTTTGAATGGCGTCGGTTATTATTCCAGATATCTCAATGCCTGGCAGCGACCCGAACTTCGTCAAAATTTACAATTCTTCTGTTTAAGTTCCGAGGGGTAAAAGTGCAAGCCGAGCGATCACTGTAATCCCATGACTGATGAATGCCTGCTAAGGAAATCGTGAGCCGCAGATAGATGGAGGCGCACTGGCGTATTAGTTTTCTCATACTGCATATCAAATCTTTGCAAGAAATGCAGTCTTTATTTATTGTTAGGTCACCATATCATGTCTTAGAAATGCAAACTTTAGGTTTGATTACATTTTGTGCCAACCCGCCCTTTCTTCTTGATTTTAAAAGCGCCTAGCTCCCCCGTCTTGTACCGGAAGTCATGCTGACTCAGCTCAGATCACACGAACACATGTTCCTGCCATGAAGCATGGCCTCGCTGTCGCAGGAGCATAGAGGTTGAGTAAGCCAAAAAAAACAACAACAGATTGTCCCTGCTAAAGCTTGGCTAAAAATAATATTGACCGCACTGGTAAATGTTTACGTTAACCGCAGTTCCTCCAGCAAAACGTCGTGGTGAGGACAAAGGGGAATCTTGGCAAGTGTTCTCTCTAACATACTGTAAAGCCTCCATTTACACTTCAATCGCCGAGGCTACATAGATGATCAGCCACACTTAAAAGTTCAGTAAGACGAAGGGACTCAGGTTAACAAGGCCTAGTCTTACTTACAGGTCCAACCCTTGCCAGTACCAGCTGTGGTCGACGAGCCTAAACTTCGATGAACAAGCCAACCAGCAGGCATTGCTCTCCACCGTGAACCTGACAGAACCTTGGCAGAAGCCTTGGTGAACGGAAGAATTATACCCTCTCAGAAAATGGTTGATTCTACTGGATTTTCTGCCTTTACCGCTTCTGACCTGCCAGCAATACTGGGGTCCTGCGAATCCTGCTAACAGTAATTGTGACGCCGTGTGACTGATGCCATAAAATTCATCCAAGAATACTGTCATCACCTGGATTGTCTTCCGTACGTGCGGACAGACATGCGGACGACAGATACGATCGTAAAACGGTCGATGTCCGCGACACAACTGTAATGCTCACGACATCACGTTAGGGTCTAAATGCATAGCCTTCGTTTTGAAAATCTGCTGCCAGTTGCTGATTGTTATAGTCTTAGATTGCTATATATATATATTCCTGTTGAAAGGCAATTGCTGATACTTTTTCCTGACTTAATCTTCCAAATTTCATGCTACCCCAAACCAGGTTGGCGAACGTTAGGTGGGTATAAATCTACCTTTTACTCCTCAGTTTATGATTGGTCTGATGTGACGTAACTCGCGGCAGTTATGCTTACAAGATGGTGACAGTTCTGCAGTCGTTAGTGATGGAGAAGCTTTGGCTCGTATGTTATTTATTTATTTATTTATTTAATTGTTTGCTAAATCTGACTGTAACCCATACCCAAACTTTAACCATAATACTAATCCTTACCCTAACTCTAACACTATTCCTTTCCTTAACAAGCTCGAGCGATCCTCTAGCAATTAAAATTTTCTATGAAATAAAAAAAATTGCTCGAAGTCAATTAATTTAAGTATCCGGGCGTGCAGCCATATTGACCTTCGCAGCACGTCGGCATGATGAAAGGCAGACGAGGAGTAAATCGTAGCTTTACAGTATGCCAGCAAGGCTGCCCATAACACCTACATTCGCCTAAGCTACCGTTTACTCCTCTAACCGCGATTGGTTGGGGTAGTGAACGGTAAACGAGACTGTCTGCTGATTGGTGGGACCCCAACTATTGCGAGGAAAAACAATCTAGCGGCTCGACAGGTGCCTTGACTTGTTCAAAACCGGTTAAGAAGTGACCAGAGTTGTCGTGGAAGGTTGGCGGATGGTTGGGTCTGACACTGGCTAGTCGCTGACCAGAGAAGCCACCACTCATTCAACTTTTCAGAGCAGATTGATGATTTCTCTGGTGTCGCACGACCATATAAGGTGCAGTTAGGCAAGCCTGTGTCGCTAAGCTTGCACTTATGTTATGGGTATGTCTGTATTGGTATTTTGTAATTGTAGAAGGGGTTACCATGTTTGTGTACCGTCATGCCTCACGTTGTACTTATATTTATAGGTGTTGCAAGTTTATTGCAGTTTATGATTACTTTTCTTTATCTAGTTTGTTATTTAAGTATGTGCGGGTTTTTGGGCGTTCTCCCACTTAGTACTTTTTACGATCAATTCTTATGTAGCGAAATAGTATAAATTTGGGTTAAAATATGTAAACTCATAGTACAAAGACAAGATCTACAGTCAAACGGATCTACTTCGCCACAAACTTGTACCGTGACCAGCGAAATGGCGACACTAAAGTCACTCGAAGTTCAGTGGCGATATCACAGAGGCCGAGCGAACACACGACTCGGACAATCCAAAGATGTACTCTCAACTCAGTCACCTGATCGGAAGTTGGTAAGAAAAGTCATCATCGAGCTTTCCGATAGGAACGAGGAACTGAAAAGACTACAACAGCTCATACTCAATCAACTACCGGAGGACGATATCATCAGTTTCGCGGAAGAAGCAGGACAAATGATAGACGAAATTAAATCCTCCTTGTACGACCCTAGACTGTTGGTAAGTGGGAAAGATTATTCTGAAGTTTATTCTCAAGTGCGCTTACCGAACGCATCTACTGAGGCGCCTACCAATACAGAGGCCATCGCTACTATCTAGGCGCCTACCAAGGCCACTACTTCTGCCGAGACGAATGCAACTACCGAGGCGATCGGAACTACCGAGGCGATCGGAACTACCGAGGCGATCGGAACTACCGAGGCGCATAATACTATCGAGGCCATCGCTACTACCGAGGCGCCTACCACTACAGAGGCCATCCCAACTACCGAGGCACCTACCACTACCGAGGTTACTACCACTACCGAGGCCATCACAAGTTCCAAGGTTCCCACAATTTCCGACTACATCAATTACAGCGACGTGCAGAAACCGTTTTTCAACTGTGTCATAAGTTCGCGGCAAGCACTCGAATGCTTCTCTCGCTAACTTGATCATGCAGAATGCCCTCTTTCAATCACAATCGTGGGTTACGAATGATCCTATTCTTCGGGAAATAATCGCGAAAGACGTAGGCTTCGCCTTTTAGGTCACATAGCCGGGAGATGGGCCACTGCCGAGCTCTTCGCGCCGTCATCAACAGGCCTCCACGTGACTTGAAAACGACGCCCGTCGCACACTTGGACCCGTACCGTCGAGTCAGATTTGAAGTCAAGCAACCTGGGACTCTTCTCTGCCTCGCATCGGGCGCAGTACCTAGACTCGTGGCACCGTCTCGTGCAGACAACTATGCCTCAATTCGGGGTCCGCTCTTGATGGTGATCATGGCGATGATATTTTGATGGAGGCTTTGACATCGTATGAATTCGTAGCCTCCCAGTCCTTATATCAGGCCTTGGAGTTGAACAGTTGTTCAGGTGCAGCACAGACATCTGCAGTCGCTCAACGTTTAGCAGATGGGGGGTGGGGGGGGGGCTGTAAAGAAAATGTTGCAGCATTTTGTTTTGATGCAAAAGCTTCTAGTACTGGCCATCGTTCTGGTGCGTCTCGAGCTTTACTGGATTAAGAGGCTTTTCATCTGGCGTGTCCCTACCATGTAATGAAGCTAGTCATCAGGGCTGCATTTGAAACGTTCTTCTATTCGCATTTCAAATAGATTAGAATTCCTCGTCTTTGAGAGGTTTAAAGGCCTCTGGCTATGCGTCAACGGAAGACAATCGAGTGACGTTCTAGAATAGAAATCTCTTGTTCACGTACATCAATTCCTGAACCCAAAAGACGGATACTAAGATCTGAACTATTTAGTGACCACCGCCGTTATAATCCAAGAAAGCACAGTATTAATAGCTGTAACAGTAAAAGCAATCCTAGAGACATAATCAAGCCCAGCATGTCTCTGGAACTCTATAAAGAGACTCTTATGATGGGATTAAGCGTGCGAGAAAACTCGGTAAACGCTCAGGCTCACCAGGCCCAACTTCGTCACCGACGAGTCTTCAATACTAACTTAACACGGATCAGCTTCCCGGTAGCTTTATAAGATGCAACAGCAGCGTTTCCGGTGGCACGATTTCGATCTGACATCCTGGACTTTGCCCGTGCGTCCATTTACAATCCGCGCAACCTAATGATGACTAAACAAAAAACATGCTTAACCTTCAGTTGGTGTTTCCTTGGAGATGTTCCTACGCCTAGACTTACATAAGTGATTAGCACAATGGGCCCGATTGAAGTCTTACGTTATATATATTGCGGTCAAGATGTGGCTGTTATGGAAGAACGCTTTAAATGAAAAATATGTGATATTGGAAACTTTAATGTTGTCATTTGTCTAAGAGCTGTTGAAGCGATGATGAATGTCTTCAGCAACTCGTTGGGTCAGCTCTGCTTGATAGTTGATACCACATAGCCACACAGCTCCAGGAGACTAATTCTATCTGTGGGTGGCTCGAAGCGAGCGTAACGGCATCGCGAAAAAACATGCGATACCGATGTCATCGGCTATGCGGACGTCGGTAAAAGAATCAAATACGAAATACTGGCGGATAGAGGACGAAGATGTCAAACTGTATCAGAAGATTTTGAACGATGTAGATTTACAATTGCTTTCATAATTTGATTTCGCATACTTCTCTTGATAAGTATCAAGGAGGCTCCTCGACTCTGATTAGCTTTGCTATGAAGAGCCCTCCTTCCCATTGTGTGACAGATTTTGATAACTCTTCTGTAAATTATAGTACGCACTTTTTGGAAAAGAGATCGTTGTTGTTGTTGTTGCTGTTGCTGTTGTTGTTGAAGATTTGTGGGCACCTGAACTTTTTCGGTTACCGTTCAGGTCAGTACAAAGAGCCACCCTACGCAAGCGTGTCACAGCGCCTCGGATTTCGTCGCTATTGTCGCTGTCGCCACAAATGATGTCGCCCATGATCATCTGTCAAAGGTCCCAGTGCAAAGTCAGGACCATTTCTTTGCACCCGAGGTCATGGGCATGGGAAAGTCAAGGAACTCTGTTCAGCCGTTTGGTAACCCAACACTTGCGAAAAGTCCTTCTCGTTGGTATGTCCTATTAATCGTGTAAGCGAGAATTTGGAGTGCTGAAATGCTTGGCAGTCATGAATGAATAAAAAAAAACCGACGAAGGGACTGGTCCTGATTCAGGATTTGAAGAAAACCTGACAAAAGACTGTCAGATCCTTCTTCCCGTTGTCAAGGTGCATCGACGCCAGTTTCTTGACTGCTTGAAAAGAATCATCCTTCCATCCACGCTATTTAGTGGTCAGCAATGGAACTTTATTGCAGTAGACTTGTCTTTGTACGTTCAGATGAAAGATTTATGCGAGCCTTATATATCGTATTATACCCTAATATATCGTATTGTACCCAATATATTTATGTAGCGTATTATATGCATGACATTGTACATAACATCTATCATATAATACAAACGTATTACATGCAATGTTATGTCATGCATGTAATTGTATATAATATCATACATAGAAACGTGGTTTTTAATACATCCAGATTAATTAGTAATAAGATTTCGAGAATCTTCGCCATCGCGCTTTAAATTCTGATTATCATCGAGAACTTTGTCTTTAACAGTCAGCCTTCTCGAGGCAAGCACCTGTGGCGAGCAGTGGTAGCGCTAAAAGGGGGCACGAGGGTGCTGGAAAACCGATGGCGTGTCACCAACCACTAGGCGTTACAGATGTCAGAAAGCGCTTGGCAAATTCGAGTTAACCGTTATCACGTTCAATATCTACAAGGTGTGGCGGAGTAAGAGACAAAGCAATCTGAATTCGCTACACATAACACAAACACTTCTTTGCTTATCCATGCAAGAAAAAAAATAGTGTACAGTAGAATAAAGGCTCGAGCACCGTAAGACTTTCGCAGTGAAACGGTCCCGATATCGGCAAGTCCAAAGTACGTTAAGGGCAGGGAACGCACTCGCTGGTAGGCCCGTTTGAATACAGGACGCACGCACTGATGCAGTCCGGTATGCAGTTGCTATTTAAATCGGTCAAGATGGCGCACAAGAAGCAGCATTCATCTGTGGTCGCGCCAGTGCAGGCGGTTGCTATCGTCTGTAGGTACGTCTGTGTGCAGGTTCCGGTATATAATATGCCCGTGTCTCGGCGCTGGCGACTGCTGCCTCCTGCCGTGTGGTGTGTGGCATTGCAACTTCGTGAGGCGGCATGGAGCAAAACTTTTCGAGCTGATGACTTAAGAGCGAGGAGTTCTTGAGCTGGATCTTTCATATCGGGACGCCACCTGAGCGAAACACCGGACGGTGCCTTCTCTACAGCGCGATTGCCGTCCGCAGCTGGGAGAGGAGACGTTCCTACCATGCAAATGAGCGCCATCATGGCTGCACTTGCCAACTAAAATTTAAAACTAAGGCATCAAAGACATCCATTTTAAGATGGCATTTATATAAATCAAACTCTTGTATGTCTTACTGCCATGCAGCGTGAGACGTGCAAGAAAGCCATGCGGCGTAATGCGAATATACAATGTCAAACGGTTTTCGTAAAAACAACCGTATCATTTTTTTTTACGGAGCACTAGTCAGAAAGCAAGTTTATGCGTGAAACTCGATAGATAAATGCTACTAAGGTTTTTTAGCACAACAAAGCAGGCTATAGCGACGCTATCGTTACATTTAATACGCACTAATACACTTAATACGCAATACATACAAGCGCATTTCCCTTTGCGAGTGCTCAAGAAGCCATGTAATCCTATTTCGTGAGTTGTGATTTGTGCGTGCGAGCAGAGATCACATTATAAATACAAGCACGTTTGTAGTGTGAAGGTCTAACAGTTATCAAAAGACATGCCTTATTGTAAACAGCACGGAAGCAGGTTGCGTGTTTGTACGCCGGCGCATCCATACCCGGCGGAACTTGTGAATGCAAGAATGGACAAGGACTAGGATCGCAATAGTATTGGACAAAGGATGTTGAAAGGTAATCATTAATGCAAAAAACGAAAATCAGGGAAGTACCAAACATTGATGAGGAAGACAGCTCTCCGCAAAGAGGCGTATGCTTCGAGGCTTACCTGCATCCTGGTTGTCATGGTTCTTTGCGAGATAGTTTAAGCGGTGCGTTTTGGTTGCTTGTCTTGTGGGCTGCGAGGTCGATTGATTCTTCCGTCAGCTTCGGCCGATATTTATAGGTCGAGCTTATGGATGGTCGGTGTGGAGACAACGGTCTTCTGTCAAGGTTGCGGTTGCAGTAACGACACCGCATGAAGCAAGCGCCCCGAGCTCATGTTAAGCAAGAACCCATCCCGAGATAAGATAGGCTTGCGATGCCCCCAGCTATATTTAGGAAAACTTATTCATGCTGCAAGTATTGCACAAGAACGTACCGTGCGTGTGTGTGTGTGTGTGTGTGTGTTTGTGGGGGGGGGGGGGGGGGGTTTGGGGGAGGGTTTGGTTTTGAATGTTTGGCACAAAGTTCAACGACCCCGTCGGATTTTAATTAAACAAGGGTTTTTCCTCTGGTTTCCC
>QQSS02228792.1:0-10375 GCA_003687565.2 Craspedacusta sowerbii | reverse complement strand
TATCTATCTATCTATTTATCTATCTATCTATCTATCTATCTATCTATCTATCTATCTATCTATCTATCTATCTGTCTATCTTTCTTTCTATCGTACAATTACAACTTGGCAAAGCTACTGGATGAACTCCTCAAGCCTCTCGCCATGAGCCAATTCGCTATAGCTGCTATCGCAAAGTTTGCTGAAGAGAAGCTTTGGACCAGATCTGTTGAAGATGGCACTATTCTTGTCTCATATGACGTCAAGGTCTTATTTACCAATGTCCCGCTAGAAGAAACCATTCGATATCCTCGAAAACGCATTTACCAACGACCGGTTCAACGCAACATACCACGTCAGGATGGAGAAAGAAGACCTTCAAAAGCTACTCCTGCTTGCTACAAAAAAATCAACTCTTCATTCTCGATGGCTAATTATATGAACAATTCGATGGCGTTGCAATGGGATCACCCCTTGGGTCACTGATGTCCAATGCCTTTATGAGATCCATAGAAGAAAGGCTGGTCGCCAAAAAGATCTTCCTTCCTTTTACTTGCGTTACGTTGATGATACATTAACGATCATGCCTAGCATCGACGACTAGCGGAAACACGTAAAATTTCTCCACAAACAGTAATTCTTTTCACTACAAGCACTCCTTACAAATTTTTTTTAATTTCGAACATAAGAGCCTGGCAGCATGCGTCCGCACGCCTCGCAAGCTAGCAATCGAATGTAATAATATTAATAATAATAATAATAATAATAATAATAACAATAATAATAATAATAATAATAATAATAATAATAATAACAATAATAATAATATTAATAATTTTTTTCAATTCTCTATATCTTCATAGTTTTTTCGACGCATTTCGTATACCTCTATATTCCGTCTAATAATCGCTATAATAATAATAATGTATCAACAATGGTAATAATAATAAATAAGAAGAAAAATAATAAGAATAAGAAAAGTGATAATAATTATTTTTTATAATATAATATGATATTAATGATAATTTTGTTATTTTTCCGACATTTTTCGAAGGCCTTAGCACCACTATTTTCCAGGCATGGGAAACATCGCTCTCATTTTTGGGGCTTCCCAAGGCTTGTTTCTGCAGCAAAAGAGAAGGAATGTTGTTCGGATACAAAGATTTATAGGTTTTTTTTAATTAGGTATTCCGACATAGTTTGACTAAGTCATATATCGTTCATCCATTTAACAATGTTAGTAGCCAATGATTCAGGAAGCGCCCATTGATAAATTTAAGACGTGCACTGCCGATGTTTTAGAGATTTAATTTAAGAGCGACTGGTAGCGTTACTATTTTTGCGAGGCGTTCTTATTCATCTTTGGCTCAAACCCAGCAGTAATCTCCATGACGAAGACATCGTTTCCTTTGACAGCGATGAAATCTGGACGAATACTGTCACCTGAGATTAAGGATGGGGAGGCAAATTCTGGGCATTCCTTTATGTAACTGTATACTGTGACACAAGGAAGACCCTTTGCGGCTGACTGTGAAAACATAAATATTCCTCGGCATAATTTTTAAAGCATTACACCATTGACGCTTAATGCAAGGCAAGGCATGCTCTCAGATGGCCTTGATGGCTAATGATTGTGTTGCTAAGCTCTTCTCCACTCGATTTTTCTTCATCGTTCTGATCATTTTTACCGCTTCTCGGGTTGAAACATAGGCGTGGGGTTCTAACATTCTTACCATAGCTAGTGCTTTTTTTTAGAGTAAGTTACGTCGGAGTTTTTCGACTTAGCACTGGCGGTAAGTCACTTGACACTGGATGTACTTCTCGGAAACAAGACAAATGCTTAGGCCATAGTGATTCGTGTTCTGCGTGATGAAGTCATGGGTGCCAGATACAGGAAAGCCATTATCGTAGATAGCTGCGCAGTTCGCAATTTTTTTCCGTAGTCGCTTAGAAACAAATTTTATGCTATCTGAATCTGCTTTCTGGTCTTTCAAGTTCTTTAATTCGTTTTCAGGTTTGTTTTTGTGCATTTGCAGTGCTTTGCTAAAGCTTCCTCAAAATGGCTTTCTATGGTACCGAACCTTGAGGCAAAGTAATCATAGATCTGGTTATGCAGCTTTAGCACGATCGTGTCGAGATTATCTCTGTTAATTTCGTGGATAGGAAGGGTGGCATGAAAATACGAGTTTGCAGTATCCAAATCAGCGTTGTTTCTTGGCAGCTTGACTCCCTGCTTCAGAGTTGGCGCCTTTTCCAGCAGCGAAGCGATCAGCGAACTGTACATGCTGTGAAGGCTGTAAAGGAATTCGAGGCCTAAACACGCACCAACGGTCTTGCAAGTCCTTACTGCCGACGGCCTCGACAGACGAGCACATCTCATTGGAGAATGCGCGTGTAAGTTACCAGCTAGTGGGTGCTGATATAGAGCAAACTTCCATCTATCAACCTTTCATGAATCCTCCTGTCATAAGTCCAGGAGTCTTCCTATTGAAAAACTAAAATGGGTCAGCCTACCAATGTGACAAAATTACTATGGAATGTCTAGACCGAGCAGTAGATAACACGAACAAAACTATCTATTGTTACTTTGCCTTAAATTACGGCATTTAAGATGGATGGAAGGATGTGCGATTTTATGGCAAAATACGAAGGTTTCTCAAAAACGCAACTAAAGAAAGAACTTAAGCTACTGAAGACCCCCAACGCGGGGGTAAAATGAATTAGACATGTTTCTAAACTTCTGCGCACCAACTTAAAGAAGGAATCCCTACGCTGCCAAATTAAAAATACTGACCACGACGATGAAGTTTGCAGAAACATTTAGGAATATTGTAAGAAATTAGTAGAAAAAAGCACAAGTGCGCTATCCACCTTTTCCAATGAAGTATGCGATCAGTTTTACAAGATTTCATTCAATTGTATTCGAGGTGCCTAAAAGTTCATCATTCTGGATTGGATCCTGAAACTACCGAACCTAGAGTAAACTTAAACCTGAACCCAACGCACAAATAAGTTACGAGAGCTTTTAATCATCTGAAGTCCTTGAGCTCTCCTTGTCCATCGGACCAAATATCCGTAATCTGCTTTAAACGCTGCCCCTACTTCAGAACCTCTGCAAACATCTGCTTGTGCACAGGCGTGGCTTACTTAAACCATACCAAAATCAATGTGAAGAGAAATTACAATTCAGTTCCACGAAAAGGAGATCAATCAGACCCTGCAAATTTCCAACCGATCACGCTCGCATCAGTAAACTTACAAAAACTGACCTCACTGATTTGAAATAGGGTATGCGAATATCTTCTTACGTTAAATGGGTGCGCAGGGCATCACATTCAGCAAAGTTTTGTACGAGTAATGAAAGGAACCATCGAACACCTTGCGATGATGAATTAAATCATTAACGAAACACGACAAAAAAAAGGAGTATCTCCCATAACCCTTATCGATCTCACGAATGCCTTTGACGAAGTGAATCACAAGCTTATTCATTCCATTTTCGAGTGCCATCATATAACCGATTCCGTTAAAAAACTAATTCAGGCCATTTATGGTGACTTTGCAACAGCTTTGACAACGGACAACTTTGTAACAGAGCATATACCTGTCAAAAAATGCAGTTCTCCAGGGAGACTGCCTCAGCCTGTTAGCTTTTGTATGACGATGAACTCGTTCATCTAGCATGTCCTATCTCCACAATACGAACAATTTGGATTCCAGTTCTCGATACTCTTCCATCACTGATTCATAACATTTTCTTAAGCTTTATAAGCTTACATATGTCTGTAGTTTTACAAAAATGTTATTCATCGAGCTGTTCTCAAACATTTAACATGCAAAACTGAAACTACTTTCAGACAAAAACTCCACGCCATCAAAGCTGCTGGCATCCTCATCGCCTAGGGGATTCAACGCCAAATCATAAAAATAATAGAATAATATTAGAACATGACCTAACGGTCCCAGTGTATGTCATTCACCGTCCTCGTGAATAAAATAACCAAAGTATTGATATGGGTACTACATGCTGCGCACGCCAATGTTCTGTGAAAATAAAAGCAGACGTCTTTCATACCTGCATGGTCTTCAGCAAAGAGGTCGTGAAGGATGTCAGATGGTCGATTAAGGTCGCCTCCATCCCTCCATCTGAGAAAAATTCCAAAGCGACTGCTTGGCTTACGAGAGTAACCACCAAGACTGCTGTTAGTGGCGGAGTCATCTTTGCTTTCCACATTACGTGGCTATGTGGACCGAGAGAAGCATTAATCTTCGGATGATTATTTGTCCTTTATTTTAAGTCATTGCTTTAAATAAAACTTCAATGAGAAGTGAAGGTTCTCAAATCCAAATTGTATTCAACAGAATTTTGGTTTAAGCTTTTTTTAATGTCCGACAGAACGGAGGCTTTAAGTTATGTCAAGGCATGGTATTAAAATTAGTACAAGGCAGCTCGAGTTGACTACTACACTATTTTGCATTAGCAAAATTAAGCAAATTTTATCTTACCAAGCCATTCCCAGCTAGGTGATGCCGCTATGTCGATGAAAATCTTGTGAAAGGAACACCTGTCTAGAACTTTTATATTTGTTGTGAAAATATGAGAAAGGAATCTTTTCAAAACGGAGGCATTCGAATTAATGCCCGTACAATACAGAAGCACCAGGTCTCACTGGCGAGACTCCATATAAATATGAGTGCGATAGTTTATGCATAGAGTCTACTAAGGTGCAGAATTTAGGCGTTTATTTAGTCTTTCTTAATTAAAATAAAACATTATTTGTACGTTTTAAATTAAGATTCTGAAGCCTTACTCGGGCTAATTTAGTTCAATGGGAAAATCTTGGACCTCTACTAGTGCTTGTTAAATTTTGATGTAGCTTCTTTTATCAAGTAAATCTTACATTTCATTTATCGCAAGGTGTTGCACTACCGAGAAAAATATATAACAACAGCAACAACAAGATAAACAACAACAAATGGTACTACTGCAACTGCTACTACTACTGCTACTACTACTACTACTACTACTACTACTATTACTACTGCTACTACTACTACTACTACTCTTACTACTACTCCACTACAACTAATACTACTACTGCTACGACTACTGCTACTACTACTACTATTACTACTTCCATAGTTGGACACCCAGTCCGTCAAGTCTGTTAAGTCCGTTAAGTCCGTTACATTTTTTCTTAAGGAATAACAATCCGTTAGTTCTCTTCGGATTTTGCGAGCTTAACGATTAAAAGATTTAACTTGTAAAAAGCAAACGATTAACGCTTAAACGCCTTTTTAAAATTAGGCACCAAGTTCGTTACATTTAAAAGCGTTACTTTCGTCCCGCCCCACTTCCCGTCCTTGGCTGTTGCTGCTGTGCTGTGAAGACCCCTCCCCAAGACTGGAACAGAGTGGAATAGGACCTCATCTCATATTGACTGCTTGCCATCTACGCTCCATTGTTGCCAAATAAGACAATGTCTTTTCTTAAATTTTAAATTAAAAACTCCATTAAGCCCACTAATGCACTGTAGGAGAACAGCATCTTGCAATAAAATCGAAAATTAGATGAGAAGTGGTGAAAGGAATGATTTTTTTCCTTACCAGTTTTTCACTTGAAATTTTTCACAGAAAAAATTTTCTGGGACTATAACTGGTACTGTTTTTCACTATCTAGAAAACAATCTCGCACTGCTACCCTACCGCCCAGGCGGCCAGTCATGTTTGAGTGTGCAAACCCAACTTTATTTAGTCCTTCAGGCCTTAGTCCTAATTGTGTGCTAGTAACTAGTGTTCACTCCAGCAGACACTCTTCGTAGACTGCTGATTCTGGTACTCGTGACTTTGAATGCGACTCCTAGTGCTTAGGGTGCTCCTGACCTAGTGTTCAGTCTGAGCTGATTGGTAGTGGTTTTAATCCATGGCCCTACCTCGAGGCTTTTCTTGAGTTCTTGAAGATGGGCTTCTCAAAAAGATCAGTGTGTTACAAGTGCATTTTCTCCCAGTCAAAATCCAAGATTCTGCAAGCACAGGCTTAATCTGAAGTTTTCATGTGAGAAGAGCTCATCCCATGTATTGCTGGCTTGCATTTATTATTTAATTTAAACATAATCAGGATCACCAAAGTTCGCAATTTGGAATGAAATAGTCCACTGGTGGAACTGCGTTATGTCTGTAGAAGGTTGTTTCAATTCATATTCGAGATTTCTATACTATGGTCCTTACCTGATTGAACATGGAAATGCTTAATGACAGCCAAGACCCTGAAGGACAAGGCGCAGAGCCTGATATTGATATGGCTAGATGGGGGCTCCAAAATGGAACTTAAAGATGCTAACCCCTTCGGGTGAGTCAGCCTTGATGAAACTATTCATCACTTTCAACACAGCGCCTTTAACCGAAGTAGTGGAAAGACTATTAAGATTATTACCACTACTATTACTACTACTACTGCTATTACTATTACTACCACTACTACTACTACTACTACTACTACTACTACTACTACTACTACTACTACTACTACTACTACTACTACTACTACCACAAAAGATTAGAGGACCAGAAGATGTCAGTTATCCAATACCTCATTTGCAAACACTTATGTTTCTTAATGCAGGGTTTCTCAACCAAAGGGCCGCGGCTCTTCAAAAGGCTGCGAGCAAGACGTGTTGAGCCGCAGGAAATTTTAGCATTCGCCTTTGGACCACGAGGGCCGCGACCCACTAAGAATTCTTTTATTATTATTATTACCACTACTACTACTACTACTACTACTGCTACTGCTACTTCTACTACTACTACTACTACTGATACTACTCATCATTATCACCATCATCATCATCTTCATAATCATCATCATCATCATCATCATCATCATCATCATCATCATCATGATCAGGAGCGGACCCCAAACTGGGGCATAGCTGTCTGCACAAGGCGGCGCCACGAGTCTTGGTCCTGCGCTCGGTGCCAGAGTCTGTTGATGACGGCAGTGGTCCACTTCCGCATGGACGTGGGCTATATGACCGAAAAGGCGAAGCCATCTCGACCAAATGTCTTCCGACACATGAAGCCAGCTTGTGCGACCTCACACTTCCGCTTTGGTCAAGCGCTTTCTGCCGTCAACTCGCAGGATGCGGCGCAGGTACCATTGGTCAAAGACATCCACCTTATCTGACATTGTCTTAGCCATTGTTCAGGTCTCAGCTCCATATAACAGTGCTGTTAGGATAGAGGCACAGTGCAGTTGAATCTAGGCGGATACGAATATGCTAGAGTTTCACATGTTGCGATCCAGCTGCGTCATGCAGTCTCGTGTAATTGATATCCGTCGACCGAGCTACACCTCGCATCTACCATTCCAGTCAATTAGACTGCCAATATTGAAGGACTTCATGATCTCTACGGTATTGCCTGCCAATTGAACACGCTGCGGAGCAAAGATGTCAACTGTTGTTTGCGTTTTCGTCTTGATCCAATTAATGTCTAGACCGAACGCCTTGGCTTCATCTTGCATTATCTCTAGCAACAGGATAAGGACCTCGAGCATTTCAGCGAGCAGTGACAAGTCCTCTGCGAAATCCAGGTCTGAGAAGGATTCGTCACCAAGACTAGCTCCAGAAAATCCTTCATGTACGCTCAAGAAGCCGATCAACAGGCGTTAGAAATAGAGATGGTGCGATTGTGCGCCCCTGTCTTACTCAAATTTTAATAGGGAACCAATAGGATAGAGTCCCATCTATACGGACACTGCTTATCTGTGCAGAGTTCTCAAATCAAGCTGACTGTCATTAGAGGGATCCCGAGACTACGAAGTAGTAACCACAGTACATTTCGGTCGACCGAGTCATAAGCAGCCTTCAAGTCTACATGTGAAATCCAAAAGGGAAGGCTGATACTCTCTCCAACCCTGCAAAATGAAGCCTAGCACGCAAATCCGATCCATGGTAGAGCGATGGGGAGTAAATCCACTTTGTTCTTTCTTCTTGTTGTCACAAGCCTGCTCTTGATCCTCTCAAGAAGTATGTGAGCAAAGATTTTACTCAGGGTAAGAGAGTAGCGTAATGCCCCGGTAGTTTTTTGAAGTCGCGCCTGCTTACTTTTCCTTTGTGGACAGGTAGTATAATCCCTTTCTTCCAGTTATCTGGAAGCGTGCCCTTAGTCCAACACGACTGAAACAATATTGTCGTCCAGGTCATCATTGCAGGGCAAGCAGCTTTTAGCATCTCAGGCGTGATGTTGCAGCAGCTTGGAGCTTTGCCATTCTTGAGTTTCTTCAAGGCGTCTTTGACCTCATCCTCAGTAGGAGCTGAACAGGAAATGTCGGGATCATCCATAGCTTCAGAAGCGGCCTGTAGCAGCTCTGTTAATGCTGTTGCTGGAGGAAGGTTTAAAAACTGATCAAAGTGATGCTGCCATAGCTGCATCTTCTGTTGCTTGTTACTAATGAGTAAGCCTTGCTCGTCCAGAATGGGACTGGGGACAGACAATGTGGCATAGTAAAGTTGCCGAAAGTTTGCAAAGGCGTCCTTCACTTGACCGCGCGACCGAGTCCTTTCACATGCTTCGGCTTTTTCGTCAGCCAATTTCTGAAGATCTGCTCTTAACTGCACCCTGCACTGCTTACACAGTCGCTTGCATTCATTGATTCTTACTGCCAGTCACCTTTGACGCTTTCTGTCAATTAGATCCCAAGCTTTATAACTTATCCATTCTTTGTTCTTGTTCCGTGGAGCCGCACAATAAAAGCAGATACTGCTCTATGAATAGCATTCTTGAAGGTGTCCCAATCCTTGTTTTCACAGTCTGACAGAGAAACGGTTACTAATTTCCACTGCGTACTGGAGTTGGAGTACCCGGTCAGACAGCGCCTTAACGTTGTGTCGAGCAGCAGCAGCTGGCGTGTTAAGAAGCGGGCAACGGAGCTTGACGGCAAGCGTGGCAACACGTGGTCTGTAGTCGGTACGGAACTCCAAGTTGCGGTAAACGCGAAAGTATTGTGAATTGATGAAAAATATATTACTAATCTGTTACGATGCGTCCATACTCAATAAGTGAAAGTCAGTACGTGCTTGGCGACATGGATTCGCGTCGTGGATTAGCGTCCTTGACAGCCTAGCGAGCGGACGCTCTTAGTGACCTCCTGAGGAGCGAGCGAAGGACTAAGAGAGGGTTGACCTTAGAAAAATTTGTAATGGCAAAAGCTAGAAATGTAAATAGTGGACGATCGGGACAAGAATCCATAGCTAGTGATTTAATCGAAGATGATGCCATGGTTTTAACTGTATCTTATTTCGACAAACGATTAGAAGAGCTTTTGCATACACTAGCAACAAAAGAAGACATCTTCTCGTTACGAAGCATTATTGAGAAGCAGAAAGAAGTCATCAATCAGCTTGAATCGAAAGTTTCTAATTTGGAAGCAAAAGTTGATGAAGTTACACTAAAGTTTGAAGAAAGCGAGCAGTATTCGCGCAGACAGTGTTCGCACATTGGGGGGATCCCACTCCCTGCAAGTAACAAACAGGAAACCGATCATGAAGTGCGAAATTCTGTTATTAAACTATTGAAAGATTCGGGGATAAAAACGACGGAAAAGGTAATTGACAGGGCGCATCGAATTGGAAGAGTGCGTTTGGTGGCGGGAAAAAAACAGCAGCAGTTCATAATAAAGTTTTCAACCTTCTACCACAGAACGCTTCTATACAGGGCCAGAAAGAACCGTATTCATCTGGATCTTACTAAGCATCGCCCTGCTCGACAAAGCCAATAATTATCTCAACGAACGACAAATCGGGAAGTGCTTTGCCTTCACGGACATCAACTGTGGTCTCTGCGTGAAACTCGAAGGATGGTTCCGCCACTTCGGATCCTGCAGTGAATTCCAGGCCATTATAGGTGCCGCAGGTAAGTATGACGTGATTGCAAGATCGCATGCTTTCATTGAAATTAAGCATCTATTTGGATCTCTTAAATACTCTGCGTGCCAATCTATTAACGATTAAACTACCCCTCTCTCCGCAAATATTTCCTGAGTGTTGCATTAATTCGGTGCAAACGTTAACTAGTATTGTCCGCACCCTTCTTATTAGGATGCAAATCCCAAATGTTGCCCGCATCCCTCTTGCCAGGATGTAATTGCACTCCCCTCTCTTAGTCCATCCAGCTCTGAATGTTATCAAGCAATTTCATCTCAAACGTTTTGATTCCTAACTGCCCTTTATCGTCGCCATTCTTATTGTTTTATTATTTTGTTTCCTTTTCTGCTTGTTTTCTGTTCTTCCGTCGGGTTTTTCCTTTTTGTTTGTTCTAGAGTTTTCCTAGAATGAAATTTCGTAGATCAAATAAAGCAAAATGTAAAATATGTAAGGTCTGTATCCCGTTTAATCTT
>QQSS02228781.1:0-10376 GCA_003687565.2 Craspedacusta sowerbii | reverse complement strand
TATATATATATGTATGCATATACTTCAGAATGGACGAAGCAGAATTAAATTACTTATAACTTTCAACAGAAAGAATACCGTTTGCAGTTTGCAGGACATGTTTCGACAACATCTATTGTCATTCTCAACTAAGTTAGCATTACAAGAGACCAGTATAAATACATAGGAGGCGTGAACACTCCAATAAACAATAAACATGCACGTTTGTTAAAAAAACTTCTAAATCGAAACATTTGACACTACAGATGTGAAGGGACGCATAGACGATAAATACTTAAACGACGCTCGAACAAACGCTTAAACACCTGTTGCACACAGATACGCAACAAGGACAACAAGGAGAAACGAGAAAAATAACTATACAGAAAGACTAAGGGATAAGTGATGAATTTGCGTGTGAATTGAGATTAGGTTAATGCCACTGGATGTACGTCGCTTCCTTGAGTTTCCTTTATATATATATATATATATATATATATATATACACACACAACATATACCCGAAATGAATACCTGAATTATATACTTACGCCTTGTACACTTCTCCAAAGGAGCCTTTACCTATCCGTTCTTGAATAGTGTACCGCAACGCTGGATCCTGGCGCTCTTTCATTGTCTAGTACAAGTCAAACCAAGCTTCTAATAACAGTTACATAACTTGAAAAAACAAAACTGAATGAAAAGGACGAAATTTTCTAAGACCACACAAGAAGCCCTGCGTCTAAAGTACGCGATCGCCTCTCAGTAGTATGATATTTGTCAGGACAAACTGCATTTACATACATACATATGCATATACAGCATTTTGTCAATAAACCACTTCAACCCACGATTTGTTTACAAGTGCAGCAATAAAACCGATGAAAGAAGCCGACCAGGCATCTGTCCTATGAGCACTACTTGCATGGCTTACAAGAATTGCTCCAGATTGGCCAAGAACTCAGACAGACTTAACAAGAGGACAGACACTGTAGGAGCCAAGATTTAAGAAAATGGTATCTATTAGTAGGCCTAGGGATTCGTTGCAAAATGAATAGACACAATGTGTATGAGAGCCTGCTTCGCTGGTGGCAGAGATTTCCAAGCCCCCTAAAACAGCCCCAGTTGCGAAATAATAATTTAAAAAACGCTCCTTTATCGCATAAAGAGGGCAGCATATCAGAGAGCACAACAAGTGCTGCTAATTGTCCCACCCTCACTACTCAAATTGAAAGTTGCTGGGTTGTCATTTGAAGAAAAGCTCAGGTTGGGCACATAGTCAACGTAGGTGGTGGCCTTTTGTCAAAAAGGACTGACTTGAATGCTTTACAATTGAGAGACTTACAAGTATTAGTAGTGTGCATTACAACAAAGTGTGTCACAGTTTAACAGGACGTATCCATACTCTTGGATGCATGTGAGCGAAACCTATAAATGAAATATCACAATTGCAACCACATTTTTGCTCTCTTTTTGTCTTACTTCATCTTGCTTAGCGCGAATTCTAGCCGTGCTCTAGCACTGTGGAGCCACTTGCACTGACCAACTCTGTTCAATGCAACCACATTACTTTCTACTGTTCACATAGCACCTTTGCCGAATATCATCGCTCTTGTCCGCAATGCCGGGTAATTGCCAAAAGCACTTTTGGAAAAATTCTGAAGATATTTCTAACAGCCTTGATATAGAGCTGTAACTCATTTTCACTGACATGAATTTTAAAATTCACTCAATTAATAAATGGGATAAACGAGCCATTCTTACCGAGTTCCTCAGTGCCATCCAGGATCAACACACTTATTCGATAAAGCATGCCCTTGCCTTCATGAGCAAGAAGTGGGCAAGATCCGATTTATTTAAGTCCTTAATAACAAAAGACAAGAAGGCTAAAAAAATTGATCAATCTAATCTCAATCAATTTATCAATCCTCTCATCCATCTATCCATCTATTGAACAATCCATCCCCCCAAACATCTATCTCACATCCATCTATCCATCTGTCAATACATACATTAATTGATCCATACATACACCTAAATACCTACCTACATACCTACCTACCTACCTACCTACCTACCTACCTACCTACCTACCTACCTACCTGCCTGCCTGCCTGCCTGCCTGCCTGCCTGCCTACCTACCTGCCTACCTACCCAGCCCTCAATCTGAAAATGACTCTGCCGGTCCTGTATAAATTTCCTAGTTCATGTTCCAGGGACATCACAGCTATCTTGCGCAAAGCTGTGGCATCTCTTCGGCCCCAGCTGACTGAAAATGTGTTTAACAGCTTCAAAAAAAAATGCGGCTCACACCTGAAAAATAGGTGTGGCGCAGCCCAGTGATCAAGGAGATTTGTTTATCAGGTTCATCAACATTATTTCTCTGTCAATGCTTGTACACGCAAGCATTACCTGACCTAAGCCTTAAAGAATCAAAGCTCACAGCACAACTTGCCTGTGCCCTTTACCTAGGTAACAATCAAGATTCATACTATGGGAGCTACTGAGGCAATTACAAAGCCATAATCTAAGATCTTTAGCTCATAAAATATAAAAACGTAGCAGACAGTGTGAAATATGCAATTGATGTTGAGTAATGAAGCAGTTAATCAAGCTGGGGCCCAAAAGGGCCAGTTGCGAGACTACAACTGATTATTGGTAACATAATACAGATGCTCTGGAGCTTAAATATGGCATGTTTATATGACGAAAGCTTTCCACTGTCTAATTTTTACTGCCTTCAGCAGTATTCGAGACCGGGAGCCAGCATGAGGTAAAGAGCAACATAGGCTTTTATCAAACACTTTGAGTGTTTACATAAGCTAAAAGATCACCTAAATACACTGATTAAAGGATGATAGCAAGGATGAAAAAGGCACACTACAGAAAAACAAAAGAAAAAAGTTTGATCAAAACATTTGATAGGCCTTTAAATGTGCTGTGATAGAGTGCTCACATCAGCTTCAACACTTCAATTCAAGGTCACTGCAATTCCTCTAACTTCAACTGGCAAAAGTTTAACATGAAACTAGGATGATAGAGCTTAATATATATTAAATTTATACGCCAATTAACAGGTAGGGCCTGCGCCTACTAAGAAAATATTTTAGTCATTTACTGCCAAATCGAGTTTCAAGGTCAGCATCATTGGAAAAAATTTCCTTGAACGCCGGCCCTACCTGATGTCTGGTGTGACTAAAAATTAGTCCAAAAAACGTTCATAATTCAAGAAGGAAATCACAATAAAGGAAGACACATGTGTAACACCAGAAAGTCCCCAACCATTTATCACTGTACTTAACCCTCGCGCGGTACTTAACCCTGAACCCTTCTACTACGAGAATCCTTCATAGGTGAGCGACAACACGGAAAACAAATTAAAACTACATGAGTCAACGCAAGCAGGATCGAACAATCGAATCCAAAACAATGCGCATTTCCGGTAACTGCCGACCTGCACAGCGACCTTGATCAAATGGCCATGATGAGCATCCTTTTGTCGATCATTATAAGGGCAACCAAACTTTTGGAGAGGGGGTCGGATGACTGTTCGGGTCCCGACCACGTTTTGTTCTGATATCCATTTAGCAACCTGAAGCAAAAGGACCCGATTCATATCGGGAGCATTCAATCCTCAAATTGTGTTGCTGACGTAAGTGAGTCCATTATCATGATTTAGCCTCATGAAGAAACGCCCTTTCGCTAGGTCAAATGGCTTCAGAGAATAATGACGCTCACGAGTGGGTAGGCCAAATATCTTAGCACAAGTCGCTAATGAATAAATACATTTGTAAAATACGATCGTAAAAAAAGGAGTAATTTCGTAGAAAATCATTACTAACCATTTCCAAAAGTCATAGTCAAATTTAGAAGGGTTGGCAAGCAATGCCACAAGGAGTTACGAGACCCGCGATCGATTTTAGGAAACAGCGCATGAATACATTCTTTTACCATTTAATCATGTCACTAAAAATATCATGTTCTTCAATTTTAGAAAGGCACGTAAAACCCTCCAGTTGGTAAACCTTGGCGGATGTTCGAGTCTTAGAGCAACGCACATTGTTCGCGTGCTAATGAATGTGGAACATGTTTTTCGGAAGCACTGTATTTTGCTTTCGTGTGGGTCTTCCTCGATAGCGGAAAGCCAAGAGTATCCCAGGATGCGCAGTCAATCTCAAGCGACAGGCTATGAAGCCAGTGGTAGGTTGCTGAGTGCATCTCTCCCGGAGTGAAAGAGCTCCGTAGGTGAAAACTAAATGAGGCTAGGACGAGTAATACATGCTATGACGCTCTTGAATACGTAATCGCACAGTCACCTGTTGACAAGAGACACTCTTCTTAAAGACTGTTCCAACAGAAAACAAAGTCCTACAGTTGTTAGTCCAGCTTTCGTAGGTCCCGCTCCAAACAAGGTAACCAACAACCGACGAACGACGAATAGTTTGATGCTCAGAACACTTTAAATGTGTCATCGCACTGACCCATGTCTCCAGGTATTACAGTTGTTTAAGCCTGTACCAACAGACGACGATGAAGATGTTCCGGTCTTCGCATAAGATTCGCCAAACAGGGTAGCCAAAAATAATGTCACTACACCTGTTCTCCACTGACCGCTGCATGGAGACTCGGCTAGTTGGCTGGTTTCTTGCGAGTGATTTTCTTATCTTCCGCCAATCTGTTATTTGCCTGACGTTATGACATTTACGGTAGGATTATCATAAGACAAGACAAGACAAGACAAGAATCTATTTTTTCCCAAAGAGCATACAAAAAAAAAAACAAAACTAGCCATAAACGAAATAAAATAAAATGCAAATTGGGTAGGGGAGCTCTTCATAGCAAAGCTAATCGGAGTTGAAGAGCCCCCATCATACTTCTCGTTAGAAGTATGCAAGTTCTTCCATCATTCAAAAATCGCGAAATAGAAATAAAATCATTGCAATAGCCGTAAATAAGATGCCATAAGCAAATGTGGGTCAAGCGGGTTTCTAGTGACTACATACGGTAAATGCATATTTTTATAAGGCATCTTTTATTTTTTGAATAGGCTGTAAAACTCGCTTTTAGTACGTGGCCAAAAGAAGTGCAAGTAGATTTCTTTTGAACTGAGTTTTACTAATACTCATACTTATCACGGCTGGATCTGTAAGCGGTTACTCAACATCATGGGTCTCCAAACTATGGCCCGCGGTATAGATCCGGCCACCTAGACATTTTACTCCGGCCCGCTGATGCTTTCATCAAAGTAAAAGGAATTACGGAAACCTATGACACGTTGAATAGGGGGGGGGGGAACTAATTTCAGGAATTTATGCTTTGGTTCCACGAATCCACATCAGATGCGAATGGTTTGAGCATGCAGGTAAAATAACATATCGTTTCTACTTTATTTGACCTTCACACCGTATCCGGCCCCCAACCTGAAGTACGGCGGTTAATGTGGCCCTCGGACTGAAAAGTTTGGAAACCCCTGCTCTGGAAGTAGCTGGTTTAATTCACTAGAAAAATTGTGTTAATGCGGAAGCTAAATTTGCAAAAACTTAGGCAAAAAATAACTGTGTGAAGGCTTATTGTGCATGTTTTAGCATGAGTTTAGGAGGCCAGGACAAATCATGGGCTCCTCGAGTAGTATGCAAGAGATTTGCGGAATGTCTTGGAAACTTGAGCAAAGAATTAAAGAAACTAGCTTCGGAATCCCAATGATCTCGCGGGAACCGAATAGTTTTGACGACTGCTACTTTTCGTGCTTTAAAATGCTACATATTGTAATAGCAAGTTGAAAATTGCTTGCTGTCCAGTTTGCCGTCTGCCTTGAGATCGGTACCTCTTAATGACACCATTCCGATTCCAATACCAAGAGTTGATTACGTCTCCTGGTTCTCCACACCATTTTACCTTGCACATCGTACGTAATGATGCTCACTTGCGTAAAGCCACTTGTAGATAAATTTAATGTCTTTGATGATGAATCAAATGGCTAGCCTTACGTACGTTTCGTCCCGGCCAAGGGACTCGTCAGAGACCTTTGGTAGGAGTCTTAACTGGCCAAGCAACTGCTAGGAGTCCCATTAAGAACTCGAAACCCCTGCCGACCTCGAGTGCACAGTCTCGCGAAAACATTAGCTCTCAAGTGAACAGTTGCACGAGATCTTCACTGCTTTGGCAGCCTGCCCCCAAATCACTTGGGCATTGCCAGCTGCGCTGTACGCGGGAAGAATTAATTATAAATAATCAAATGGCTAGCCTTACGTACCTTTCGTCCTGACCAAGGGACTCGTCAGAGACCTTTGGTTGGAGTCTTAACTGACCAAGAATTTGCTGATGTATTCTTTTTCAAATGATACTCATCCTTTGCTTCACCGGTTCCTTGGGTTTCACGGAAAAAAATCCTACGCAGCTTCCTTGCCTGTGATCAAGCACGATTCAATCCTAATCTGTTTAAGCGGATGCAAATGGTTCTTAATTTAGCAGGGCGAGAGATGGCTAAAACGCCGATTCAGATTGTGTATTTTAATTCTTTTTTCTGGTAGGTGCCATTGGATTCTTTGATCGTTTGCAGTATATCAAAATCTAAATACACAATAGATGGTACTTAAACGTTTCAGAAAAAAGACAACTTGCTTAATAGTGAAGGACATGCTTCGATCAGCATTGATCACTTTCAACTAGGACGAAAAAAATTACATCACAAGCGTTTAATCAAGAGGGTGCAAATACACCAATCGGTCAATAATTGACGCTACCAATGCTCACTTATCAACTGATAACCAATTCCAAAAGGGACGGTGCAAAGTAAACTATCATTCAACAATAAAAGCACACAGGAATAACAGCTGCATGCACGCAGAAGAGTAAGAGCTAGATGGTTAAGTTGGGCGTCAAGGTAAGGTTGTATCCATTGAATAAACATAGCCTTCTTCAGTTTGCGCTGAAAATCCGTCGGGACTTCATCTAAAAACACTTAAAACTGATGGTCTCCATCATTCAAGTTTGAAAGCAGTGTAGGACACCATCACAGAAATACCCCAAAATTTTCGTATTAGCATGGAAGCTCTTTTCATTTCAAGTAACCACAAGTAATTTGCTAAGTTTGTAACCGCTGTAAAATGATGGTTTTCCGCATTTATCACCAATCAGAAGGAAGCAAAATGATTTTGCTCGAGATTGGCATATTTGGGCATCATTGCGAAAAGTGATTTCCGTTAATCCTTAAACCGTTTCTTTTCTAAGACCGTAACTTTTTCGTCCGCTAAAAAATCGTCCGTTTAGCGCGTAAAAAACTTTGAGTCCTAATAACGTTAAGCCTTTAGGAAGTCCGCTGGTCCATTAAATTTTTGATTTAGCAGACTTACTTTAGGCTGAACGCGTGAATTCGTTTCACTAGCTTGAACTAGATTTCTTGGGAATGCGCTAAGCGGCACGCATGTTTGATGGTTTGGAGGCTAAGACGCTGTCCTTTTTGAACATAATAAGCAGCACTTAAGTTTCTCAAGATCTACCATTCAATATGAAAAAACGCCCAAACAATCTTGTCAAAACTGTTATTTTAAGTAAAACATAAAACTAATGTAATGGAATTAAGTTTTTGTTAACGCGTAGGTAAAAAAATCATTTTCACCTGTTGAAAAGTAAGTGCTGAAAAAAACTTAAAACGCCATTTGGGATTCATCGGGGCCTGCTCCAGAAGTGTTGGCTGTCCTTTAGAAACACATAGGTTTTTGCCCCTTAGGATCTCCTGTCCAGTGGAAAATCATCTTTCCACTGCTGCGCTGGAAGGGATTGCTGTGCTTTTGAACTTGTTGAGTTGGTTAATCAGGGCTGGCTTACCAAAAAAGGTTGCATCTCTAAGGTCCATGTTGGAGCTCCCATCTGGCCAATACAAAAACAAGCTCTGCACCTTGGCTTTCAGGATCCTGGCTGGGAAGGACAAATCTTTGGAGAATCCTTTATTCTGACAGTGACGATGAAAAACGTCTTGAATATCAGCCCCTTCTAGAGCAGTTAAATAGATCCGTTGAATATTATTCATTTTGTGACGCGAGAAAATATATAAGCTATTCAGCAGTCACCGAGGCGTTTCGGAATCCTTTTGAAAGACCTGATGAGGCAATAGATAATACACTTTCGTTAGTGTCGAGAATAGCATCACGGTGTGTCTACGGAAAATGAAAATTAGAAAACTGGAGGAAAGATGGCAGTGCTTCATGGAGACGTGTTTAAAGCAGAGGATGTCTGATAAAACTAGGAAGAAAACAAACAAACAGATCCCCTTGCATGTATCAGACAAATTGAATATTGTCATAATTGTATCACCTAAATTCTTCGTGAGAAGGTTCTTTGGGATTAACGTTTCCATCGGCCGATAGAAAAAGATCGATGAGATGACAATGACAATGAGCTGAAAATAGTTGAAATCAGTTCATTGGTAATACGATTTTTAATATCCCCTTCGCAAGGTGCTAGTTCAAGACTGCGCACTATAAACAACGCAGGACGATTTTAAGTAAAAATTTTGAAGGAAATTCATTTACACAACCATGTAGAACTAAGGAAGTGTATGTCGACATGCAATTATGTTCCATCATCATCCAGTTTACACGGATGAAAAGCTGAAGGAAGTTAAATCTAGTATAAGAGAAGCATAGGATTGTTAGAAAGCCAGACAAGGAAGTATCGACCTCCTGTAAGGTAACTTAAGCGATTAAATAATTAGCGCTCCTAAAGAGGCTATTCTTTGAAAAGGAAAAACTCTTTTTGAGAAAATTCGAATACCGAAAACAAGGTGTAGCAATCACGTGTTACTTGGGTAGCGGCTTCATCAACATTGTCGTCTGAGTATAAAGCTTTTTCGTCCTGTTTTCATTCCATTTTCTGGCCAAATTGGCCAGCTATCGCCTGAAAATTTAGTTAAATACGTACCACAGTAGCCAGCATTCTACAGGCCTGGCATTAACGAATTCCGGAAACTCATTAATTTGTTGATCGCGAGCAACCCTTACTTAATCAGACTTTCAACTGCTGGCCTTTAACTTCATAAAGATTATTAATAGCAAAAATATAATTGTTTGCCTAGTACCGAGTCTCCAGACTCAACGAGGTGAGTCCGTCATCCCACAAGTGATAATAAGTAATGTTTGAGTTGTCAATGTAGACGAAACCACGTGCCGCGCAATTAAGGATATTGTATTTCAGCCGCGCTCTAAGAAATTTATACGCGGTATTGCCCTTGCGCTGAACAGCGCAAGCTCGTACGTGGAATAGTCTCTAGACACTGAATAACCATAATAACAACACCGACAACAACAACAGCAACAAAAATAACAACAGCAACAACAACAACAACAACAACTAAAACGACGACGGTGACGACGACGATGATGACGATGACGGCAACAACCATAACAGCAACAAAAAACAAAACAATCGATTTTACCAAAGAGCAATCTAGGGAATAACAAAAAAACGTTTAATAATAAAAACCACCGGGAAGGAGCGCTCTTCTTAGCAAATTTAATCGGACTTGGAGAACAGTCTTAACACGAGCGTATAATGAACATTAAGCGATTGCCACAGCTTCTGTAAAAGTTATTGGAAAGTGTGTCAAGTAATGGACGAGGTCCACTCAGTCAAGCAAAGTCAGTCAAGCCAGATACGATTGACCCGAGAAAACACATGATGTCACACAGTAGCGAGTATTGGTATGTACACGTTAAGTTAGAGACAGCTACATAGAACGACTGATCAGAAAACGTACCTACATTTGATTGCATTTGACTTACTGGGCATGTGCGCAGTTAGCATTTTCCGTTTCAAAAATCTACGAAACGTGCGCATAAGCGCAGAGCTGATTCAAAAGTTAATAGGTTTCGAAATGAGAACGGTACCAAGCCCACCATCCACGAGAGGCGTCAGAATTGTGAGAGTTACCTAGCGTACAAGTAAAATTTTCCCATTTCGAAATTTTCTAATAAAGGTATCGATCAGTTGAATAACTAACGCAGATGAAAGCTGTAGACCATAGCTGCAGGAACGCCATATGATGACCCAGTAATCTACCTTAACCAGCAGGACATGCTAACGAAATAACGAATCAGAGGACGCAGCCATTTGGCATTTTATTTTAGCAAAGCAGACATCGTCATAAAACTCTGTAATTTAGATATCTTAGAGACTGATTCGACAAACGACCTTAAAGCTAATAACCAGATTCTATAAGTCTGTTGAAATGGGACAGACTGACATGCTGTGTGGCAGCGCTACGAAAACAAAATCTGTTATCTGTCCAGGTTCAAGTAGATAGGTATCGATACGTACGTATCAACAGGTAGGTAGGTAGGTAGGTAGGTAGGTAGGTAGGTAGGTAGGTAGGTAGGTAGGTAGGTAGGTAGGTAGGTAGG
>QQSS02228759.1:0-10377 GCA_003687565.2 Craspedacusta sowerbii | reverse complement strand
ACATACATACATACATACATACATACATACATACATACATACATACATACATACATACATACATACGTACATACGTATGCATTCTTGAACGTGCATCTGTACATGCTCGCTTATAATCAGACGTACGAACACGCTCTTCTCTTCAGTTTTGGATCGTCGTCATGTGCATCCTGTTAGCAAGCTTGCACATGCAGTTTCAGCCATACATGGACAAGTGGGCCAACTTGGGCGAGGCTTATTTGCTAGTCTCGCTCATCTTGCTTGCCGTGGTCAATCTGTCTGGGCAGCAAAGTCAATGGGAGAAGTGCATTTGGCACTCGATATTAAGTTTCAGCTTGTTGTATTGCCTTCTGGTGGTGGTCTGTCTGTTTGTACGCCCTTATATGAAGTGTTGCAGACCTCAGGATTACGATGAAATTCCGCCTCATACGGGCACCCCCGACGCATCTCACACGTCATCAAAAGTTGATTGAATCTCACGCCATTGCGGACGGAATCTGCCGTAAACCTTCCTGGGCGATTTGTAAGATCCAACCAGGACGATTGCGCAGCCAAGGCTCCAGTTGATCTGTTCCTCCTTCCACGTTCTCATAGTTTCCTCACTTGTATATTCCCATGAGCGGCCTGCAGTATGGAGTTTTTGGAGTGCAACCCCGATTTAAATTCTGTTTCAGCTTACTTGCTTGAAGGAATCGCTTGGTTTATGTACATAGTTTTCAATTATTTCTTGTGCTTTGCTGGCAAGGCTATTCTGGCGTTTGCCGATGCGATCACTATAGGATATGATTTTAATATTGGTGTTAATTAGTGACTGAGGAGCTCGGCTATTCTCCGTAGCTGTATGTCAATCAGAGGTCTCAACTAAAATGAGGGCTCTTTGGATATATACGTGAATGCTTCGATTCAAACTGACGGAGATTTATGAAAAATGACATGAAGATAGTCGCACACGCAAATGCTTAGATGAGCTAATGTACATTGTGCCTATATATATATACATGTGTGTGTGTATATATATGTCGATGTTTCCTGGCATATGCTGATTTATTGATGGATTAATGAATGAAAGCATGTACTGGTTTACTCGGAGATATGTATGTGCTTACAGGCATGTGTTCGTTGAGGCGTGCTGAAGTGTGGCGGTTAGGGATGGCTGTGACGGTCACCTAATTGGTTTTCCGTCTTTCATATACTTATCTCAAATGCCTCTATTCGGCTACCGTTGCTTTGTCGCTCGTCAAGGTTTCCTTCTCCGTGGTAGAAGACCTGATTTGCTACGGTTATGGCGTGCGCCACGAGGATGGACTGCCATTTGTTTGGCGTTCTCGTAAGAACGAAGTAGAGGGTCGCGCGTTCTAGTTTCGTTTTAAACTTATTACACGCGTAAACTCTGTTGGCTAGTTGAGTTATTCACGTTATCAAAGTTTATTAAAAGGTTTATTAAATCGGCTTATGTTTTGTGGCGTTGTTACTATATTCGCAATTTCAGAATTTTTATAATAAATTTTATATGCATTTTTACTCGTTTTAGCGAACAAAGCCGAGCGGTTAAATAATCTTTTTTTTTTTTTGTCGTAAGGTTCAGCGAAGTGGAATTCACTTAAACATATTCGAAGCTGAAAAATTTTGAACGCCTGCAAATAATTATATATGAGTTTGTACGGATGTGATGAGCCAACTATTCTGATGGGACTTATGCATAGCATCGAAGTTCTAACGCAGGTACTGTCTCTTTTCACTGCTGTTAGCGTGCTTTTGTTATTCTTTTTTTTACAAAATGATATCGGCAAAAACTGAGGCCTTGACGTTGTCATTGTCGTATGCATGTGCGCTTGACTTTGCCATAAGCTGGGTTTTGTCTATTATTTATTCACAAGTCCCTTGGTGCCGTCAAATCATGTGGTGGGTCTTTAAGTTGTTAATATAACCATCATTAAAACATGCTTCGAGATCTGCTTGCTTTTGTAGTATATGGGGAAGGTGGTAATATTTTGTGCAACTGTTTCATTTTTTATTTTATTTTTATTTGCCTGTTTTCGCTGTACATCTGCGGTTTTCTTGTTTCCGTAGATCTGTGTTGATCGTATCTGTTTTGGCTTCATTTAATAGAGACCACGAAGACCATATATATGGTCTTTTCAGACCACGCTTAGAAGACCTTTAAAAAATCAGATTTTTAAAATGATATTTTTATCTATCTTTTTTTGTGGAAATTACATAGAATGCGTTTTGATATTTGGCACGTTAAGAAACAGTGAATGTGATAAGATCTACTCATCATGATCATTTCTGTTTTGATGTCTATTTATTTTTTAGCTTTCAGTCGTTCGTACAGTAAGTCTAGAACTACTATTTTTTGTTCGTTTCTTATGGATGCGGGTGCGCAGTCCTCTAGTTTGTAATTTTTGGTGCTCGAGTTTGCGAAGGCCTTTTGCCATCTAGCAAGGAAATATCCCCTACTCGGTGATATAAGGCTTAAATTTGGTACGCGATCATGTAAAATTTCTTTTTGCAGTTCAGTAAGGAAATTTCAGCAATATCAAAGTCTGTTTTAGTTTCTTTTCGGAGTTTTTTTTTTTCCTTAATGCAAACTAGAGTTTGGGGTGCACGAGTGTGGATAAACCACTTTCTATTCAGTAAGGAAGTCTCATAGGTTTTGTACTCGATCATGCAAATTTCTTCTGCTCCGGCTTGCTGTAGGAGTTTCGCCTGTTAGAGGCTACTGTTTTGATACGAGGACGTACAAGCGTTTTTCTTTACAGTGCAGCCAGGAAGTTTGACAAATTTAACTAAACAGACGAAGAGGAAGCGTTTATCGTTAGCCTAGATGCCATTTCCTTCCTAGATCTCAAGCTTCTTGATTATCGAATGATCGACAAATGCTTACAAAACATACTCAGTACCTTACAAGTTTCTGTACGTGTTTACAATAAGTCAACTCTAATTGAGGTATTCCTTCCAATCAAAGTGATGTGGCTTCATCGTTAAGACTTCTGTCGATAGGAGTATAGCCTCTTCCTAATACAAGTTGAACAATTTCATCCCTCAGGATTGTCAGTCATCTAATAGTAAGTCTGATCACATACAGTGTTGGAGACATGGGCAGTTTTAGGATCGAAAACAAGGAAGAGACAACTTTTGCGCTGCGTGGAGGGGGCGTTTTAGTTCAAGCAAAGTGTAGACCAGCTTGCTTGTCTCTTCAAAAAGAAAGGCAATAGACGTTAAAAATAGGCAATGCACATTAAAAAGCAAGGCTCGATTCGCAAGCTGCATGCATTGATCAGGAAGTCCGTTTACCGGTTTACTGTAGGCTGTCCGGTCCAATCTTTATCCGCTGCTTATAGCAGTAGAAGACCGAGCCTATTACAAAAACTGCTTTAACGCATGTGCTAATTTAACATATAATCATGTTTTAGCTGCAGTGCAATAGCCATGCAACTTACTTAGTCAAAAGAGCTAAGTTATACCGTAGAGTTTGCTACCTTAATATAACGGTGGCGGATCTTTCAAGGAGGAGCTTTCTTACTTCAGTGTTAAACTTCTCTAAATGCATAGCTTTATTAGCCTTTGTACAATTAGCGCGATTACCATAGGTAAGGACAACTTGTTTGGAAACTGCATCTTGGCCTTCCATGAGCAGACTTTTCAACATAGTAAAGTTAGCGTTTTGGCTGATGGCTATTGATCAGAGTAAAATTGATATAAGAATTGAAGAAACGATGTTATGCTGCTTCTACACATGAAAACTAATGCGTGAATTATGTTTATGTCGTATAATACAGTATGTTACAGTGCACCATGAGAAGCTTTAAGAGAGCTAATTTATATACAAAAGTGATCATATTTGAAGCTCCCATTGGACTGAGTGAATCCTAAATAATTCACTTAAATGGTTACTTCAAATAATGCTTCCATGCAAGAGGGAAGACTGTATGAAAACGAAGTACGTGTCTTTTGTTGCTTGATTTTTAAAACACTTCCTGGCGGTCGCCGTGGTACCTATGGTCTTATAAGGCTTTGCTTGCTAAATTGCACCTTTCCTCAATAAATTTTCATGCAATCTGTTACCCAAATATCTCATTCTGAATGCTCATGTTATAAGAGCGCCATTCGACGCATCGTTAGAAATCATATACAGCGTTGAACAGATAGTCTTACAAAGGATTTTTAGAGAGAATGAAGATGAATGGCTCCTGATGACATTTAACGTGTCTGCTTTGAATGCATGTATTACTCCAGCTGTTGCAGCTCTCTCTCTATCTCTCTCTCCCTCTCTCTCTCTCTCTCTCTCTCTCTCTCTCTAAGAATGACAAACACTTCGTACGCTATTTTGAAAACGTGCGTAAAGAGAACTAATAAATCTTTTGTGACATGTTAATAACAATCACATTTAAATCATCAAGGCCGGAGATCCGATAACTATTTGGAGAGTAGACGACATATATGGGCCTAATATATTAACCCTAAGTTTAAAGCAAAAACCTCATCAGTATAACCATGGGAGTCGAATAAACTATTGAGGGAAGGTTGGTTCCTTCGTCATGTGAGCCCTTTACGTGCTCACAAAAAGAAAACTGGTCGATGTTCTGACGATCGTGTTTTATTTTTATCCCACTGTCCCGGTTACAGGCTCTAGTGAGTGCGAACAACTTTACTCGTATCATTTGTAAACCTAAAGTTATACATGGTTGAAGGATTTGTAAAAAAATTTGAATTACCTGGATTATGGCATGCATAATTATTAGTGGCTTTAGGTCATTTCGCAGCCCTGTTTCCTATTGCTTTCCAACGTTCTGCTTAAATTTCCTTAGGCTGTCCTCCTTAAAAACTGGCTGGATCTAACATTCCTAATTTTTCCAATTTTCGACTAAACAAAACAAAAACATTCTAACTAACTGAATCAAAATCAAAAAGGTAAAAGTCAGAAACAGAGAAATTTACTTTTGTAACTCATTACTCATAACTTTGGACCAACTAAACCTTTTATTAAAAATTTCTTTCGTTTGAGAAACTTACCATAATCATAACTCTAGTCCAAGTTCCATGCAACTCAAAATTTAGTTGGTTATTTGAAAATGGACGTATAGAGTAATGCTCTGCTAACTAGGTGAAATAAATAATGCTCAAGAAAGTTATTAATTAAGACGATATGCGTGCTAGGATACAGTTTTGAAAGACTCCCGTTCTTTTTGGCAATATTCATCAGAATCGTAGAATATAAAACCAAATAGTGCTTAACCAATAATTAAAGAAAAACATATTATTGATATCGCGGTTACAATGCTGATGCAGAAACGAAAAAGCATTGGAAAACCGTACAGAGAGGCTCATATCACACGAGCACACAAACTTTGAAATGGGCCAAGTTAATAAATTCACCAGTTCCTCCATTCCCCCAACGCAAGACGCGTTTCATCCTATGTGGGGCTCATTAATGACGTGCATGGTTAGTAGTCATGCATTAGTTAGTTAGCAAGTCATAATGTCGTGCAGTTCTCACTAGTTCAATCAGCTCACGTGGTCTAGTGGTAAGTGCACTGCTTTCCACTTCGGCGACCCGGGTGCGGTTCCCATGCACGTCAGTGATGGGCGAAACGCGTCTGGCGTTGGCGGAATGAAGGAACTGTTGAATTTCTTGACTTTGCATTGGAAAACAATTTCTGCAGTAGTTCCGTCCGATCTGGACAAATGTATGTTTCGAAAATGTCTTGCCTAGGAAAAGGAAAACCGATAGTTTAATGCTGAGTAGGCTTCTTTCTTACCATGCAAAGTTCCTGCCTTTTTTGCATGCTTGCATTTATGGATTTGTGTTGGGGTCCGTCTGCTTTTCCTTCCCATGCTAGGGTGAGTTTTTCTTCTATCTGGCTTGTAACTCAAATAGGGTACCAAGTGCAGAAAGTCCTTGGACTCTTTCTTAGTACCTGCAACATTTCCTTGCACA
This sequence comes from Craspedacusta sowerbii, assembly GCA_003687565.2. Lineage (NCBI taxonomy): Eukaryota > Metazoa > Cnidaria > Hydrozoa > Limnomedusae > Olindiidae > Craspedacusta > Craspedacusta sowerbii. The sequence continues at coordinate 4,436 of QQSS02228759.1, read as the reverse complement.
GTTCGTTAAAGTTCACTTTGAACAGGTAAAAATTGTTGATAAAGAACGGCTTGTGTTTGTATTGATTGCAACTAATGTTGAAAATATCTTCTTCTTCTTCTTTTTCCGGGCTGGCCGGCACGAATGCGCATAGCGTGTGGCATAACAGAGCTCTACCTGCAGAGCTCTATCTATCAGTACACTAGGCTGAAGCGACAGAGCTCTATCTATCAGTACACTAGGCTGAAGCGAAATCCGGGGGCTAGGCTGAATCAACAGAGCTCTATCTATCAGTACACTAGGCTGAAGCGAAATCCGGGGGCTACCGTGTTGCATGCATGGTCTCCGCACGGGGATGTCACGGAACGAAGGTTGTGGCGGAGCTGCTCGAATGCATTCGGAACACTTATCTATAAATTATAACTTAGGGTAGTTAGTGATGGAAGCGCCTGCTTGAAGTTTGAGCTCTCGCTATAAGACTTCAGCTTACGAACATGCTGTAGAAACTGTCTCTTTAGCCTATATCATAAAGTTCTTCCTTACGCCAGTTTGAGAGTCTTGTTTTTCTTTGGTGTGGAACGTGTGCCCAGCCTAACTGCTTAATGTGATGAAATCTGAATCTGATATTTTAGCTTACCTTGATCTAGACCTACTACATGACATTTTGATGGTCTTAAATGCTGTTTGATCTTGTGAAGCAAAATGCCTAAGGAAAGAGTAGCAAAAAAGTCAAGGACTCACCAGCAGGTCGTTACACAAGGTATTTAGTTTGGTTTACTGTGTTTTTCTTCTTTAATTGGCCATGCTCTTTTTCCTAGGTAGAATGTTTTAAATCGATGAAACTTTGATGTCTGGCTTGTGGATTAGGGCATTCAGTGTTAAGCTTCGTTTGGACTTGTTTACATGGTGTAATTAGTGTGAGACTAAATCTGCATAGAGAGAGTTTCAAAAATCATTGGATTGTTTCTGATATCCTAGGAATTCAGTTTCGAACAGAGATTGGTCAGCACATACTGAAGAATCCTCTAATTGTAAATGCTATCATTGACAAGGTATTTCTTCCTACTATTTTAAAACTTATGTTAAACATTAAAGTTGGTACATGGTGCTCCAATTCGAGAAGAAAATTTTTTTATGCCAGCTATGCATTGTTTTACATGAGTTGAAAAAAAAGTTTTTAAAGATTGCAAAATATCTAGTTTCTCAATAAACTTTTCATACAAACATTTCCTTTAAAAATTGCAGATAAGTTTTTTTTCCTTTTTGTTACTGCTCAATATTTCAGGCCGCTATAAAGAGCACAGACACAGTTCTAGAAGTCGGTCCTGGAACAGGAAACATGTCTGTAAAAATTCTGGAGAAAGCTAAAAAGGTTTGGTGTTTCGTTATTGAATATTCTACTACCTTTCATTATAAATTTTGTAGTATGTCATCTTTTTGTACATTTGATAGTAGTGATGTGCTAAACAATGTCCTTTTGTGTTAAACCATAATCAAATCCTGTACTTGAGAAAGTCGTAAGTTTTGAGCCTTTATGCTATTAGATGTTCCTTTTCATACTAAAATGTTGCTCTAATGTAAAGATTACATCTGCTTGTAAATATTTTTTCTCTGTTTTATTGATAGCAGTCTTTACATAGTCTTTATAATCTGAGGCTTTCAGTATATGTCGCCATGCGTGAATCAATCCATTGTGTTTCATTTTTCTGTTGACGTGGGTTCAGGTTTCCCCGTTTTTAGCACCGCCCTTTTTATTTCCATACTTTTTTGGTAACAACCATTACTCTCCTTGACTTCAGGGCTTCCTGTGTTCTAATCTAACACACCCTTACATACAGCTGTCTATGCATCTTTGTGTATATGGCTTGCTGCTTGGAAGAGGATTCAGAATAGAATCAACGAATATTTTGTTTTAGCCAGTCTTTCGTGTGTTTAATGTAGCATAATTTAGTGCACTTGTAGCATTAAGACTTTCTTTTGGTGTTGCTGAGGCTTATGATGTGCTAAAAAACTTGAGATTTTCATATTATTTAGCTCTGTCAATTGTCATTCTCTCACACATATGTTTGTGTTGTTGCTCTTTCAGTTTAAAATCTATTGTGTCATTATTTTCCTAGCTTGTGGCCTGTGAGCTGGATCCCCGTATGGCTGCTGAACTTCAGAAGCGTGTACAGGGCACGTATGTACTTCGCTCGGTTTTATGAGGATGGCAACCCATTTCTTTATGTGTGTGAATGGGAATATGGATGTCAAGATGCTCTTTTTAAGTCTCACGAAGCTTTTCGGCATTATGTCTTTGTGCCTCAGCAATTTTTTTATACTATCGTGTCGACGGATTGAAAATGAAAATCCATTGATTAAAATGCATGGGCCACTGTGGTGTGTAATGTTTTTTGTTATGCTTTAAAAGTGTTTTCCGGAGATAATTACAAATTGCTGTCACTGCATATAAATGAGGTATATAATATTAGGTTTAGCTTACGACTTTGTCTAATGTCAGTGTTATAAGAGTACAAATAGTAAAAAACTTTTGTGCGATTAAAGGCATGATGTGGGTCAGGCTATTTCAGTCGTCAACTGTTTGCGTATTTAGAGGAGAGAGTAGCAAACTTCATTTGATTATTGGTGACGTGCTGAAGACAGACTTGCCATATTTCGATTGTTGCGTAGCTAATTTACCATACCAGGTTGGTCTCTCTTAACTTTGTTGAATCTTGTTTAGTGGATCCGTAACACAACTGGGTGTAGATGCATTTTTACCTTTAAATAAGGTCTCTCAAAAGGTCAAAAGATAGTTTTGTTTCATATGATTAGGTGTCAACTCATCCCACGTCATCTCGTCCCAGGTTAACTCACCCAACGTCGCGACAGTCACAGCGAATCGAATGGAGCCGCAGATGATGCGCTAGGTAATCCAAGTTGGCTGTTAAAGCGCAAAAGATAGTGCATACGCATGAAGCAGGCGTGCCGCTGTTGTGGTTATTTCAAATCGTTTGAGCAAGTTTCTTGAAAAGCCATTCCGTAGTTTGCTAAGCTTTGTTATTGTAATGCAAAACGATAACTGTGCACCAAAAGTTCATGAAAGCTTTGCAGCGACGGGACCTTTAAAAAGTAGTTGTATAGTCAAATATTATCAAAGAATCATTTTTGGGGGGTTGCTCCCTTAAAATATATCAGGAAATGGCGAAATGACTAGCATAAATATTTTGAGCCATAACTCAGCTTCAGGCACGATTTTCCGCTTCATAAGGACATACGAATTATTAGCATGAGAAATGTGCAATCGATTTGAGATGGATTAATTTTCCTCCATATTAAGGTAATCGCAAGGTTCACTCTAATTAATCCATGTAATCCGAAGGCTTCTTAATTCAGCATCAATTCTATCACAATCGCAGTTTTACTGCCGGACCCGGAGATTCAATTTGGATGGGTGGATGAATTGACGCGGTTGAGTTGACAGGGCTTTACAGCTTAGGACGCTTAAAGTGGGATGAGTTGACGCGGGATGAGTTGACAGTATACCCTTTCTTATTATTGTAGTCACACTTGGAAAATTTTATGTTTTAAATTAGGCATTTGACGTTTGATGCTTTTTTGTCTGATTAAATCGGATTTTGGTGTGAACCCGCTTGTAGCTTGCAGGCTTATGTTCAAATGATTTTTTTCTTTGTGTAATTTTTGTGAATGATATACGGGATCTTTCTGCTTGTAAATGGTTCTGTTTCTATTTACAGATTTCATCCCCGTTTGTTTTCAAGCTATTGTTACATCGGCCATTCTTCAGGTGAGGATCTTCTTTTGAGAGCTTTGCTGCGATGTTTGGTTTTACTGAGCTTTATCAAGTCCACAGTAACAAAGGAAGAATTCCCTTATGAAAAGTGTTGGCTCTGTCAAGTTCGTTTTCCTAGGTCTTATTTACTGTGCGAGACCTGAAGGCCGTTTGTTTTATGAATAGATAAGGGGTTTTGCCAAAACCCCTTTATGCGGTTATCGCTTAGTTAATGGCATGTTAGGTCATTATCATTCAAGTGTTCTGACTTGGAATTCCTTTGTTATTTTAATAGTTACCGAGTTCATGGTGTGGTTCTCGCTAGAGTCTTTGTGCATCGGTTTTTTGCATTCGCATATTCTCTTGTTATATGCAGATGTGCAGTTCTTATGTTTCAACGGGAGTTTGCACAGAGGCTGGTTGCGAAGCCAGGGGACAAGTTGTACTGCAGGTTATCGATAAACACGCAGTTACTCGCCAAAGTAGACCATCTAATGAAAGTAGGGGGATGGTTGCGTGCCTTATGTGTGTGCCTTATGTGTGCCTTATGATGCATGTAGATGTTGGTGCACCGGAAAGTTTCTTGTTCATCCTACGTAATCTTTTTCACAGATCCTTGTTTTGGTTAGGTGTACGTGAGCATATGCATACATAAACATGTATATATTTGGATATTATAATACAT
>QQSS02228748.1:0-10377 GCA_003687565.2 Craspedacusta sowerbii | reverse complement strand
AGTGTGTTATTATTGTTTTATGGTGCATTTAAAGAGGAAAAAAGATTTGTTGTTGTTGTTGTTGTTGTTGTTGTTGACTGCTTGCAGGAGAGGTAACGCTTTCCGAGAGAAGACACTTGTTTAAATATTGAAGGCACATAATCTTGACTCAAGCTATCATCCGTTGCACCCCTGAAATGAAACAGCAGAAGGGAGTCTCAGTTTAAAATCATACCGTCAAACAAACTCGCCCTGCTGTTTCGAATTCGCGTCAAGGATAGCGTCCAGACACATTTGAAAAATCTTTACTTAGTACTGTGGCAAATTAGAATGCAAGTAAATTGGGTCTGTGCCTAGAAATAACGTTTTGTAGGCAAGCACAACAGATATATTAGTTACCCTTAACTTCTCTAACTATATTGACTAAACGGCTCCGAAAAAGAACTCTGTAAGTTGGAACTAACCTGATGAGAAGTGTTTACTGCACAAGCAACTGTGTGTTGTCGGAACCCAATCTTTGCTTCTCATCGCAGCGATCCACTTCTCACGTCGGTCTTTGTCAACAGGAAGTCGATAAAAGGCGATACCTCCTTCCAGAATGCGATGTCTCCTGTTATCGTCTCTATGTCTTTGTTCAAGAATAGTTTGTTAATAAAAAAGTTCCCTGTCAGATTTTATTGAAAAAACTGCATGTTAGCAACTTGCAAGGGAAATTTTGAACTTAGACTTTATTGCGAAAACAACCTTGCTCTCGCGAAGCGCTTTCGTCATCAAGTTCAATATGACTTGTCAGTTGCGATGTCTGATCAACGCGCTTGTTTTCGCATCTTGAAAGTAGCGACGGCGGATTTATTTCCCCTCAAAATTTCATCCTTACGTAAGAGATCAAACAGCAAAAGGCACAAAAGCTGGTAGAAAATTGTCCTGTTACCTAATATTTCCCTTACTCACTCCAGTACGTAACTCTTGTACGTACGTAACATTTAACGTACGTAACTTTTCCCTTACTCACTCCAGTGCGTAACGTTTGACTTGTCTGCGTTTCCGGAACTCTCTTAGATAAAAACAACAAGAATCAAACGATGAGGAGCAGAGATGAGGCGGACATGCTGTATGAACGTGGCTTTTCTTGGGAATGCAGTGAATTCATGTCTGGACCTTGACGTCGCACGAAATCTTCGAGAATAGTGGCCTTGAACGAGTCCAGTTCGTATGGAAACATTAGATCAGCTAAGTCAGCCGAAGTCAAAACACGTGGGCTTGTCTATGCTGCCAATATGCTCGCTTCCAGCGTCAGTCACAATGAAGACAATCAATTGTGCTTGTCCCTGTGTAATATAAATCTGTCAATTCTCCAGCTGTTCAGGCACGTAAGGTTTCTGAAAAGCCATGCCTTGTACCAAACTATATCATGCTTTAAGCAAACATAGCATCCATAAAAAACTCTGCCGGACTAAATAAACTCCATTGCGGCTGCCGGTATAGGTTATAGTAATGCCTGAGTTAGGCAGCAACTGCTTTGCATGTTTCCTGCTCAACAGAAAAGAAAAATTCATATGGTCTTCTGCCAACCCAGTAACACCTGCAAAATGAAAATTGCAGAGTGCCAAATCCAACGCTCTTTTTCATTCAGCAGACCGTACATCCTTCTGGTTAACATGCCTTCTTATCTCGTCTAAATCATGAGATCCTACCTCTCTCCTTGATCCTTCACAAGCGCCGTGGAGCGCTTTTATCCAGTGAAACAGACGGACTAAGTAAAAGACGGTGAAACAAAAATAGACAAAACATTTGTGCAATTGCAATTCGACGCACCGTCTCACTTATACTCCACTCCACTAGTCTTTTGCCTTTCAGGAGAAAACATCTTCATCGGGAGTATAGAAAATACTCTACGTACTACTGTGTGACCATGGTTACGAGTACTTTCTGGCAAATGAAACTACTGAATCGAACTGACATTCAAGTCGAAATAATCAAGAGAGTTACAAGTACGCCACTTTGGCGCATTCACTCAAGGAAACACTTCACTCACGTGGAAGAAACACACTGGAACAAAGTGCCACGGGCTAGTCAACGGATAAAACATGATTCTTGTGTAAACCTGGAAAACAAGCAGAACAGATTCTGACCTTCTACCTGGCAATAAAAACGTCCCATTCAATTCTCATTTTAGAATTCAAAGCTTGAAACTAGCCACCATGTCATAAAGTCATGATATGTGATAGTATCGCAAAGGGGTCTTTTGATTTTGCGAATCTGATGAAGATCACGGCGAAGTTCTAGCTACGCCAAAACTTTTGAACAAAAGAGAAAATTTCGGCCACATTTATGCACTAATATTCTTTAATCTCAGAAAAATTCTCACTAGTACATTTCCGTTTCCGCTTACCTATTTCATAAAGATTACTCGTAAATTCCCGGCGATTTAAGTTTTCATCTGCTGAAATAAAAAGCCGCGGCAGCCACTCTGTCCTACTTTTGAATTTTATTTTCGAATTTGCACTCTCAAAATAAGTCTTTTAGGGGAACGAGTCATTGTATGACGCGATACCGAATTCACACAAGTTCGTTTGCAAATCTCAAAGCACTTTCAAAATCCCCAGCAGTTCAAGAAAGTTATATATTCATTAATACGCTCAGCTCTATGTAAATTATGGTCGTAATGAGAACAAGCCGTCTTCCAAGCTCCTCTATAACCACTATGCCCTTATCTAATCTCCGGCGAACTACTGATTGCCAATGTTGCACTCCATATCTTTAACGTTGTTGTTATATTACGGCCATTGGCAACTGCCATAAAAAGCTTGCGCTAAGTGAAAATAAAACGCTGGCGTAATCAAGACTGTGGGATATGCATAATTTTGACCATTTCCAGCATGCCTTGAGCGTTTGGACCGCTTTGGTGAAGGGTCGGGCAGAAATGTATCTTTTCGCGCTCTTCAATCTTTTCGATTTCCGTGAGTATATGAATAGCGAATTTCCAAACCGCATTAATAGACACCACTGCCCGGGGGCACCTATGCCCCGCCAGCACAAGCCGGTAAAGACTCAGTTCTTTTCCGGGGCAGATGCATCTGGGGCCATACTTACCATCCTTTCCCGTGCTGCTACTCGTTTTCTGCATCCCCCATGCCGATCTCACTTCAGCAGCTTTTGAAACCCTACACATGTAAACTTCAGGCTCTCGATTCGTTTGACCGATCAAGAAAGCCCCGTGATCCTACTCCTGCATTCTACAAGATTGGGGTACCTAGAGAGCCTCCACCTCTTTTCATCCACTTTAGACTCCCATGGCACCGTCAATGCTGTCATAACAATCATACGCTCCCTCCACGACAGAAACACAGATGCAATGAGCTGATCACAACCACATCATGAATAGTGGCGTGGCTTCATCCACCTACACCTCCCAGTTATTCGCAGGCGCTACGCTGCCCTACGCACCCTGTAAGACTCTCAGTCGCACCTTCTAGCAAAACCCAAAGCCAACAAGCGACATATGATTCACTCGTTTTGGGCCCAATTCTACGAGCCGGACCACAGCTCGTCATGCAACCCTTTCTAATACACTGATTGTGACCGGCAAATGCTGCAGAGATGTTTGGGTTTTTCTACACTTTCCGCCACAAGATCCACGTTTTATCTATTGCATCAGTAGACCAGTCAGTTACTGTCACGCCCAGGCGATATTTCGATTTCCTAAGCTGCTTATTAGCCTAACGTGCTGTTCATTGACGTCTAGCGCAAGCTAGCGGTAACTCTGCGGCTACAAGAATGTCTATTTTAGTATTGAAAGAGATGCAGATGAGACTGCAGGATCTCAGCGTTATCTGACCAATAAATGAATAAGTCGTGTCGACGGACTGTGCCGCCATTACAGAAGCAATCTTGAGGAGGAATGTAATGTGAATCAGAGGGCAAATGCACACTTGTGAGGCATCTCATTCTCCTAAAAACGGCATCTCTCGAAGAGAGAGAGAGAGCTTGCCTATGAAGATCATCTATTAACAACTTGCCAAAATGAATGCTTTTTTAACCTTCTAGATACTGCACCATACGCACTATGAGTTCAAATCCATGTAGAAAAATCAAGTCATGACTATATTACCATAGCTATCAGGCAAAAAACCTATTTGCGAAGTTCTCACTTCGTTCTCAACTTTGTAAAAAAAAAATGCTTTTTATGGGCAAGCTTCTCATGGATTGATCATGTGAAGCTATTTCTGTACACATGCCTTGGCTTCACAGCGGTGTGAATAGAAAATCCTTTCCAGATTAAGTCGCAAAACACAGCTTTTCCTCTATGCTTTTAAATTAATCAAAGTGTGATAAGCCTTCTCACTCCTACTAGGTCGGATTAATACCGCAAGGTGTTGTAGCAACAAGTTACACAATGAATTTTTCTTGTGTTTCCAGTTTAGCAAAAGCACTGATTTCGATTATTTTCCCCAAGAAAAACGCATTCATGTGCATTAAAACCATGAATAGTATTATATCTCCAGCTTTGCTTAAAGCATGAAACCAGGAACATCCGAAATGTGGCATTTGGAAGGTAAAATTCAGGGTAGGAGTTAGAATTGCCTAAGATTGCTATTAGCTAGAAGAATACGACCATCGCCTAAAAAAGCAGTCAACACAGCAAGCTTCAGGTTATCTGAAGGTCAAAACATTACAAGACAAGCAGGTGTGACACTTATTTTCTGTTTTTATTATACAACATTTAAATCTCTTTCAACATATCATTTTGTGTCGCATGAGACACCTGTAATATCTCCCTGCAGAGACCGAAATCACTTGTGAATACTAAATTTACAATAAATCTACCAGTACCACATAAATACTCCCTGAAACATATAGAGCCACCTCCGACACCAAAGTAATAGGACTTGGCAGCAAAGTAGGCGTGTCCATTATAACTCAACATTTCATCAAGCAACCGCAGAAGCTTGGAATAATATCTTGGGTTATAGACTGTTTCTGAGGATAAAATTATGTCAAACTTTTTAGTTCCCTTTCGTATGAACAGGTCACAAACCTGATCCCAGTCTCCGGAAACAAATGTTGCACGTTTACTCCAATCAGGTAGTCTATCATGGAGAGAATGATAATAGCTAGGGATTGTTGCAAATTCCACTACTTCTGAATTGTAGTCTTGCAAACAAATGTGCTTAGCACCCTTCAAGCAAGCATAAATACCCAGAAGTCCTGTGCCGCATCCCAAATCTAAAACATATGCATCATTAACAATGTCGCCTTGAGTACTCATGTACTTCAGTAAGTCAAACGTACATTCCCATATCTTTCCTCCACCTTCATAATATCCACTTTTTAAATCAGAAGAATGGAGCACACAACCGATACTTGTAGTAAGAAGATGTTGCTCTATAACAGATTGCTTAAGATACCTGAAACAGGCATCATCAACTTTACATTCAACAAGGCTTTCAGTATTATATGCAAAATCAACATTAGTTGGATCATGCTCTTCTGCTAGTCTGGACGCCTTGTCAGATGAGCTGCATTCAAAAGCATCACTTGAACCAGCATCAACAGCTTCAAAGTTAAACTTAAACATATTTGGCTGCAATGAGAAAAGCACAATTAATCAGACTAAGACCATATAGCAGCATCTATAAAAAGAAGAAACAAAAGCAACAACATAAATCCACTACAACATAAAACTACTCAAATACATGGAAAAGCAAAAAGCAACAGGCCATATTCGTTAAACTTGCAAAACCTATATTCGCAAAACTTACTTTTCCTTTATCTCACACACTGATACCGACATGGCACTCAGTGAAAATTTCAGAGCTTTTGATTATAAACTCTTTTATGGTGTTTTAAACATAATATCAAGTATGCATGATTACACCAGAAATTTACCTTCTTTACTTCAAACTCATGTTCAGTTCCCTTAAAGTTTACATTTTTAACTTTGCATGAAAGTGTCATAAAAATACTGGAAAAAATTTTATTTTCAGAAAAGTTTTGTTGCATTTTCTTGCCAACCAATAAGAATTCACATAGCCAAAAATTTACGCCAACTAGAACATATTTTGTTATGTTCAGTCACGGAAATAAAACATGCAGGTAATTAATAGGTGTAGCCATAGCATCTAAAAACCAGAATATTTCTCCAATATGGTCTTAAAGGCAGGTGCTTCACAGATTCGATAACAACTTAAGTCAGTTTCAGCACCCACCTCATTTAACATAGCATTAGCTAATGATAAACCAAGGATGACCATTTTACCTTAATTACATGCACAGCTCGTGGATCAGCAAAGAATCGCGCAATTCCTTGCCGCCTACCGTACGCCTGGCTACCATACTGTTTAACCCTTGATGGGCAGAGTCAAGACCTTCCAAGACGATTTTTTTGTTCCATTTGGCTGAGTATCCTATGGTTTTTGAAGTGACGTTCCCGATAACCTGTAGCTCGTTTCACATTGACCAATATATGCACAGGTATAGGGTAAATCGCAATTCTTGTAAGTAAACCTTTGTTGAATTTGTTCGCATAGCGTAATGCATTCGTGGTTGAATGCGGCCGCGTTGTTTACCGTCTCCCACGTTGTCGCTGGAAGATCGTGACCAGGTGCGAACCTGATTGCATACGCTGAAGTGATTCATCGGACGGTGGGATTTGTTCTTTTTTTAGCCTCGTACTGGCGGCGGGAGAAGCTGTCCGCAACCATCATGGCAAGCGACCGTCCTGGCAGGTGCACAATTTTAAAGTGGTACATCAGGGTTCGCTCCTTAAAGCGCAAAAGGCGCGGGTTGGCTATGGTCTCGAGTTCGAGGTCTCCCGATCGTCAAGGATTTACAAGTGGCTCTTGGTTGACAGCCACTATCAGTTTTGGGCATCCCATGATGAACATGCGGCAACCCCCTAAACTATCGCGAGTGCTTCGCCTTCGACTAGTGCGTAGCGACTTTCTGCTGAGCTGAGAAACCTCGAGCCGGCAAATATGAGTTTCCTATGATTATCTCCACTTGTCAGTGAATGTGGCTGCAGGCATAGGCAATGATCTGAGTACTAGTGAAACTGATTCCTGTTTCTGACCTCCCTGTGGTGAGAGATGTTGCGCGATCGATTTTGAATGAACGCACGCCATTTTGAACAAATCTTACAATAGCGCGCGTGGACTTTGCGAAAGCAAGATCTAACGTTTTGTCTCATCAAAAGGTTCTGGACTTCTGCTTGAGCAGGTCTTGAAGTGGAGCAATTATGTTTGCCTTTGAATAACCTTCTGTAGCGGATAGAAGTTTCTTTTGCGGCTTGTACCCTTTCATCGTCACTTAGAAGCCGGCGAATTCGACGTTTCCGAAGGCAAAATGAAATTTTTCTTTAATGAAACTTGTCACGTTGTCCCCGCACAGCTTGAAGAAAACGAATGAACGCCAAAGGCCGACGCGATATCCTCGTCTATACAACGAACGACGCGTAGATGCCCGACCGTTAAATCGCCAAATCGCCAAATCGCCTAGCACGCGTTCCCAGAGGCATGAAATTCCAATGGGACTCTGCAATACCGGTAGCGACCCTATTCGGTGATAAATGTGGTAGCTTCCTTGGCCTCTTGGTTTAATGAGAGGCTGTGATAGCCTTCGAGGACTGTCTTTCGGGTGTGCGCCGAGACGGAGGCTACGAGATTGAGCGGACTAGGCGTGTGGTGGGTCTCGCGTAGCGTTGTTTCGTTTAACTGCTGCAGGTCGACCGTGCGACGCGGCTCACCGTTCTTTTTTTTGTGTCGCTACCATACGCGAGCACCAGGTTGTGTGGGTGTCACGCGGTACCCGCTCAATGATGCCCAGTCGAACGTCCCGGTTGAGATCGCCCTGTACCTTTGCTTTTCCGATGGTGAGGCACAGGTATCGGTGTGTGTACTGCCCGCGGAATCGCTCCAGGCTTGAAGGTCACGCGTGCGGGTAATCCCGTCATGTGTGGAATGGGTTGTGCGTGCATGTACTAAGCGAGCCTGTGGAGAACGCGGTACACAGCCATTTTTTCGAGGCTTTCAGGCTGTTTGGGAGTTGCTTAGGTCTTTCCGAAGTCCCAGTTCCACTGTGAGCACAATTGAGAGCTTGTGCGTGCCCGGCTTTGTCTCTTTGGCGGCTAAGCGAGATTGAGGCATCCTCGATGTTGGGTCTCGGAAAGCATTGGTCCAGGATTCACAGGTCCTGAAGGGTAGTTTGGAGACCAGTAAAGACCGCGGATGTTTTCCAAGATGTGCAATATCTGTCGCTTGACGTTACCGTTGTACTCCATGCGCTGCGAGATGGAGCCAATAATACCCAGTTGAGTGCTAGCTATTCCAACTGATTTGTGGCTGGGAGGAATAACTTAGGCTGTTGGGCATGACATACACTCCAAGATCGAGGCTAGCAGTGCATGTTTGACAGCCGCTGTAGGCGATCGCTTCGAATAAATAACCGGCGTCACAAGACCTTGTAATTCCCGACCCTTGTGGCACCAAGTTTCTCGTGTGCGGCACGCATGATATTAGCACGTATGCGGAAGCGCGGTCAAGCGGTAGGGTCTCGGGGTGCAAATTTGCCATTCCTTCACTCTGGATGAGGCTGTGTGAAACGAGCATTCTGCAATATGTAAGCCGTAACTGCTTCGTCAGCAGCGTCTGCTTACTACGTACAGCGTACTATAAATTTCACAGCTCCATGTATTGCAAGGAAACATTCTCTGGCGTCTTGATGAACTTACAAAGTTCTCACCTCTTGTCTTCTTCAGCACACCATCAAGAAACGACAGTTTTCCGTCAATCCTCCGTTAACATTTTACTAGGATGCTATGAATTTTCCTACTGACGAAAAATTGTTGTTGAAACGAGGTTTTCAAAAACGCACGAAGTGTCAACTACATATCGGCTATAAAGTTCTGGCTTTGTTCACAAGCACTTAGATATCCCACTTTGTTTGGTCCATGAACAGATTTGCGATAAGCGGTTATATACTTTCCCGTTAAAAGAGTGATTCTCTTAAGCAGAACCGCAGGCAAGCCATTTTTTAAACCAGGTCTGCTACTCCTTACGTAAGGATTGCTTTTTGGAAGAATAGTAACAGCTATTTCGATTCATCATATGGCACATTCTTACGCATATTACATAAATTAAGCAAGTACAAAATCTTACCATAAGAAAGTATCTTTCTTACTCCACTCACAGGCAAATATGTATCCTTGGCTGAATACGTTTTAAAAATGTTTGTAGACAGACGATCCGCCAAATGTCTGGATAGTTCAAATTTTAAAATAGAGCCCGGTGAGACAATCGAGCCAAATGAGAGCATGGAGTTACAGGCCTTAGGCATGCTCGGTAAACCATTCACACATTCGACTAGGGTGCAACCACTCGGATAAAAACGTTATAAACGGCATCATTTATGAAAATTTCAAATTTTAGTGCGCTCAAGAGGCTTTGTGGGGCACTCTTAATATTCAAGGCTGGTTCTTTGGTGTGTCGCACAAGATAAAGTTACTGTGAGAAAGTGAGAAAGTTTTTTCCATAAAAGAAGTTACACTGTAAATGAAGATTTACTTTCCTCAAGATGACTTCACTAAGAAAATATTTGATTACCGGATATGGAACTGGAATTTACAAGAAGACGACGATCCTGAAACACCTGAAGCATGAATCGGCTGTTGCAAAGAATCGATGGGTATTTTTGCAAGTGTTTGTCACACAATGTATTGCCGAGGGCCTTCCGCATTCACTCGCCTCTAGTGACAGAAAATGGTAAGACATTGCGAGACAAATTTCGTGTTGCATTGTTACGTTCTGCAAAGAATGATGCCAAGAAAAGGTTTTCAAATCCTTGGAAAAAATCAATACGGAGAAAAGTACCTTGAAAAGTTTAGTTTCTGATGAAGATTTTACTAAAATTGAACGAGTGACCGAAGCTGCTCGGGAAAGTGAGTTTTTAAAGAAACGATCGCAATTAAAGAAGAAGTTTGATTCGCTCATTAAAGAAAAATGCTCGTCCTGCTCTTATCCATTTCATAAAAAATTGATAAAAGATGTAGTACTAGATTTATGCGAAGAAAAGATGCCGGCTCATCACAAGGATTTACTAGAACTTGGGCCAAAGTTTGTTCCCACACAGCAAAAGCTGCCAATAATGGAAATCATTTGTGCGACGGAAGCTGCGGCTCTAAAGCTTCAGTATGAAAACAAAATTAGAGATGCCGAGCAACTTCGATTCAGTGTCATGAGAATAATTAATAATGCCAGACCCATACGACCCAACCTTACTCTCAAGCAACGGCAAGCGCTCAAAGAACTTAAAGCAGATGACAGCGTTCGCGTTTATCCATTCGACAAAGGCAATGGTTTTGTACGATTAGATGTAGAACAAGCAAGATCAAAAGAAAAGATT
>QQSS02228726.1:0-10378 GCA_003687565.2 Craspedacusta sowerbii | reverse complement strand
ACTACTACTACTACTACTACTACTACTACTACTACTACTACTACTACTACTACTACTACGACTACTACTACTACTACAGCAGATGCAAAGACAGAAAGCCCAGTTCGCCAAAAAGGTTTTAATAGTTAAGGCAGCAGCTTCAAAAGGGGGCTTTATCCAAACACTTATGTACCGAACGCATTGTGGGTTGCACTCAGAATGAAAGCAAAATAAAAGCTGAAACAAGAAAATACGAAATATATGATCACCAAGCCCGTGACAATAAATTTTGTCGCGTGTACTAAGTGGGACAACTTTTAAAAAAAACTGTCTAAAGATTTACGGGGTCAAAAACTATCGTGAACGAAACGAGATTTCGAAATTGAAAACTTCACGGACGAGATCCAGAGGCGTTGCTAACCCTTAACAAAGTCGGATGACCAGGATACCGCCACTTCTACAAGGCCCCATCTCAGCCATAGCAACAGCAATCACAGCACAATACTTTCCGCCGGGAGATTCAGCACAGGCAATGAACAGAAGCACAGGTAATCTTATAATGCACAGCTTTAAAATTTTAAATTGAGGAATCGCAAATATATCCTCAAATAGCATGTAATCAACATTTAATTACACATTAGGCACACAAAATCGCATTTTCAATACAGAACAGAACGCTTTTTTTTCAAGTCATGCTAAAAATATAAGTGGAGCCGCGAGCAAAATCACAAAAACCAAATGCCAAGGACGCGTTTCATCTAAGCATTTGGAACGGCATTAAAGCAATCCGCTGGATTACCAATTAAAGCATCGGATCATTGCTGCACTATTTCGGGGTCTGAAGAAGCGAGCGCCAAGGATCAAAGAACACGATTTAAAGGGTTCCCACCCGCGCCTCCTTTAACAAGCAACATTTTTAAAAATCAGAAATGCGCAATATACCACGATGGGTTGCATTTCCTTACATCAACGGGCTACTTGAACACCACTACTCCAAGAGTCAACAACATTCTCTCATCCTTCGCAATCTTACAAGTTACAGATTTAAAGATCGGGTCACCTTCGACGAAACCATAGTCATTTAAACAATAAACCGCAGTCAAGAACTGACATGGTCACTCAATATGACCATCAATCGCAAATTCGAAAAAAAGCGGAGAGCAACAACGCATCCAACACAAAAAATGTTTACCGTGGCTAATGCCAGGTACATGCCAAGTTTAGAGACACGTAAGTGTCCGATTACACGCTTAATCGCAGAAACTCTCCACTTAATCGACAGCAAGCTGAGAACCCTCGGCCCTAAGCAATGCCAAGGTCAACTCTTCAGTGCCTGCATTACATGCAAATTTAACTCGACTATTTCATCATCGCAAAGGTACGAACGGACACAGGTAAAAATGCTAATGACCTTAGGGCGGTAGAACACGTTCTGCACCGACAACATGGAGACGATGGTCAATATTTCGTCACTGCATGCTAAATGCACGGATTGAATAAGCATCTTGGCGAGCTGTGGCTCGAGAGGAAACTCGGCCATTCGTCGACCCAACCTCGTCAGCAGGCCCTCGTCGTCCAATGCGCTCAGTGAGTGGAGCTGCTCCATAGCAGTGATCATAGTCTATGATTAGGAGAAATCAAAAGTATGACAGTCAGTATTACTTTAACGGAAAATACAACCAAAGAAAAAGGCAATGAACAAAACCGAACCTAGTCCACAAGGAAAGCAGAAATAGCGCCCGGACTTGCTAACAAGGCAAGAACCTCGCAAGAAACAACACAAAACTCAGGGCACCATGCACATCCGCGCTAACCTCCATAGGTGGTGGATCCATAAAGTCAAACGATATAAGATCATTGATGCCCATAGCCTTTAAAGTCAATATCGTGCTTGCCAAATTCGTCCTCTGGATCTCAGGAACATTAGTGGCCAGCATTTCGTCTCGGTAAGCCCGTTCTGTATATAGCCTAGGTAAAATAGAACAACTCACATTATGAAAAGAAAAATAACTGCCAGTGACGCATGGGGTGACGGTGACAAATCCAGACGCAAGCGATTGCGCGGCAGACTACTAGTTCTTTAAGCCATCAGAAAAGTCTGCTAAAAAAAGTGAGGAGTGAGCCAGTGAGGAGATAGTAAGATAACGGATGCCAGTTTTCTCAGGTTCGGGCCTGCAGTGTGTGGCAATAACAAGGGGCCGCCAAATCACGAGCCCACTGCATTTGTTTAAAGCACCTTTCAAATCTTACAAGAGGCAGTATTTGCGCGCATATATTTTGCAAGCACGCAGTTTATGACTGACAAAGGATTTTCACACTAATGAAACTCACCTGTAGCATTTGCCAGGACCAGTCCTGCCGGCTCGGCCCGCTCTCTGCTTTGCCTGTGCCTAAGAAGGTAAGACTAGGAATTAGCTACACACCAAAAGTAAAATACAGTGCGCCTCAATGCAAACTCCGCACTGCCGTGGTCACACAGCGCACGCAAAAGCGTTGTAAACGTAAAACAATCTCGTACGGGACAAAACACAACATGCGCGGTTAAGAAAGACTTAAACTAAGAAACCTGAGATATCGGAGTTACGACAAGCTGGTCAACTCCATTCTTTGAGTTATACACATTCTGCTTGACGAACCCGGGATCAACGACGTAGTAGATGCCGTCGATCGTCAGTGACGTCTCAGCGATGTTAGTCGCTATGACAACCTATTTAGGAAAAGAAACACATCGGGTTGATAAAAAAGAAGAAAATTAGCGACTTCAAAGCATCAGTAAACACATCAGTGCATCACGGGATATCATAAGCCAGGAAAACAATACAGCGAATGAAGACGCTTAAGATTCGCCGCATAAAATTTAGGAAGGCGAGACCTCGAAAGATCGGATGCAAGAGACCGATTGGCAAGACGCGGAGATACGCAGATTGCCTGTTTAGCGATAGAGACTGCTCTATCTTCGTAGCTGCAAATTGCAGTGCAATATCAACCGCACTTCTACCGATGAGCAACTACAACGAAGTCGACGATTCGCCAACCTTACGGCTTCCAGGGGGTGCAGGATCGAAAATTCTAGTTTGCATTTCGCTTGGCAGTGCACTATATACTGGAAGAATGATGAGCTCTGGCACGTCAGGACCAAGAGACTTCATCCGCTCGTACAAAATCTCGCAGGACGTGTCAATCTCTTCCTGACCTGGCAACGCACAAAATATTTGTCTTCATAAGTAAAGAACTGCCGTTCACCGCCAACGAGATAAGTACCCTTAACGCGGAATACATAAATCATATATATTAAAGACAATAGATAATATATATATACATATATATATACATATATACATACACATAATATATTATATGATTTCAATGCATACATATTATAGATAGCTGTTATAGATATCATAAATATGACACAAGTAAAATAAAATAAACACAATTCTAACTCTGATAAATATATAACTACACCTAATGCAATTATAGTTGATAAACACTGCGAAGCACGCACCTGTAAGAAAAACCAAAACGTCACCAGGCGGCTCCGTGAGATGAATCTGCAGCACGGTAATCAGCGCTGCGTCTAAATAGTCCGTTTCGGCCTCCTTGGTATACAGGACTTCTACCGGATAGGTTCGGCCAGGGATCGTAAAAATCGGTGCCTCGAAGAAGAACGTCGAAAACTTGACCGCATCTAGAGTGGCTGATGTGACAATAAGTTTCAAGTCCTTACGCTTTTGCACCGCTTTTTTCATAAGTCCAAACAGCACATCCGTGTGAATCGACCTCTCGTGCGCTTCGTCTAACATTATAACAGAGTACTGAGACATCTCCGGGTCCACAAGGCACTCTCTAAGGAGCATACCGTCCGTCATGTATTTGATCTTAGTTTCTGGACTAGTACAGTCTTCAAAACGGATCGTGTATCCCACCTCCTGACCCAGCCGGCAACCGAACTCTTCTGACACTCGTTTTGCAACAGACATGGCAGCAACACGACGAGGTTGGGTGCAGCCGATTTTACCGACTGCCGTGAATCCGGCCTCAGCGAGATATTGAGTGATTTGTGTGGTTTTTCCAGAACCAGTTTCTCCAATGACTATCAGAATCTGATTATCCTGGACAGCCTGCGCAAAAAAAAAACAGAAAGATATATTACATAATACGATTATCAGAAAAGTTGCGATAACGAAGAGCAAGGCGTAGGCGCTCCCAAATTTTCGAGCGGCGTATCCTATATCGATTAAAGAAACGACGATATGCCAAGATTTGAAAAGGCAAGCAAACGAGCTACCGCATATGCTACCACCGAGGTAGGCTTCCATAGAGGTAGGCTTACCTTGATGAGTTCTGCCCTCAATTTGTAGATGGGTAAACTTTGTCTCTGCTGCAAGATACTCATGTTTGTCTTCCTGCCAAAGGAGCCACCTTTGCCACCAAACGTCGCTTTCTTCCACTCTGGCAAATCTTCGTTCTGCAAGCCGATGCCTCGCATGTCTTGCGCAAAGTAAGGCTTCTTATCACCCTCGAGAACTAGGATCGATGAAAAACGGATACAAATTCACAAAACGAAATGTCGAATAAAAAGAAAAAGGGCGTAGCAACTTACCATACCCAGGAACGCCAGCTTCGGCGAAACAGCTAAATATCTGAGCACGCGATTGCTAGTGGTTTTTCTTGGAAAATCTTTTAAATGGCATTCCATAGGATATCTTGTCTTTGCGGAACGAAACGAACGCAAAGAATCGAGGAATACAAACTGGCACAAACACGCTTAAGACTTATTTAGCCTCGATTACCATGGCAGCCAAACGTAGCTCACTTTTGTCTGTGGTTTTCGCTTAAGAATTAGGAAAATTCCACAAAAACCCGGGTTGAACTGAAAGACCCACACCATCTAACATACCATCGGGCATCGGGTCTATCCACATCTTCCCGATATCTTTCGGAATGGTGTCAGCCTGCTGCTCGCGAATCTGCTGCTTGACTTCACGCCGCTCCTTTGCCAGGGCTCCCTGCATCATAGCTGCACGAGGCAACGTTCCGTCAGGATTCTGAATTATCAAAGTACCGGTAAACGAACGAACTGTAGACGGAACATAACCCAATCAATCTCTCTCTCTCTCTCGCTCTCTCTCTCTCACTCTCTCTACATATATATATATAATCAAATTATATAACCACTGCAACTAGCAACTAGACTCAGCAGAACTAGTAATAAAAAAGGAAGTCGACCAGCATACCTTGACAATTTTAATGGGACTGACATTAATGCTGAGTTTAGTCTGGCCAGCCAAGAACGGTGGCTCCTCTTCTCTCAACTCGATTTCGATCTCGTCATCTTTAATCGCAAAGCAAGAATGACACCGAATAAAAATCACAAAATTTCACGACGAAGCTTGATCCAGTACAATCACAGCGTCAAAAGCTGCCAAGCTTTTCTTCACCAAAACTCCATCACAACTCTCTGGAAAGCGGCTAATTCGGCAGGGAAGTATCAATACTTTTCTCAAACCTATCAATCGACATTGCATTCTATCAATTATTCCTATTTCTTTACAAATTATTCCTAATTCTTTACTTTTGTAAACACGATACCACATTGAGACCACATACTCACCGGAGTCGTCGTCTTTGGGGAGTATACCAGTTTCTTCGTCGAAGTCTGGGTAGTCCGCTTTGTCAAGCACCCCAGCTGATATGAGCTACAGCGGAGAAAATCAAAACGAGGGATCAAACCAAGATACTCAAGACCTCGTAACAGCAACAGCAATCAACCGCGTGCAGCAAACGCAAGACGGGTGAGGGAAAATGAAACTTATTGCAGAGAAGCACTTTATGTATGCACAAGCATAAACGACGAATGGAGATGGAAATTCGATCAAACATATAAAGATGATCGCAGTGACGTCAAGGCAACAAGACAAAGAAAGCATTTCTTTGGATATTCAAGTTTTAGTCCTGCGCGACTAACAATTTACTTAATAAAACTAACAAAAAAAAGGCATGATAAAGCCATGCCACGAAGAGGAGTCATAGCTGGTCCTTTTTAAATCGCGGTAAAAACCCTTCAAGAGCGATCTTCCTTCACATTCAACGAAGTAAGCGACAGAATAACTTTCCATATTTCGTGCTAGAGCCCTCCGTCTCTTTATTGATAGATATTATTGAAATAAGAAGCACCCGGGCACAAAAAGGATATTTTCATCACCATGAAAAAACACTTAAACGATGTCATTAGTAGCAATACATAAGGCCTACGCTTCGCTTCACTCCCGTATGGGTACGATAGATGCCATAAATCTAGCAAGAGATAGCCGACCAACTGGGAGAGCCTCGACGCGGGGGTCGGTGGGCAAGCAGTGCACGTGACAATTTTTTGCGGCTACCCGGTTTGGCGAATCTCCTAAGAAGACCTAACCAGCAACTGTGCAACTTCTTCGTTTGCTGGGAAGGTCTTCACGAGAGTGTCTCCCGGTAACAGGGGACAATGTGAAGACTGTTTCAAGATCGTCGGAGCATCAACCAGTCGTCCGAGCCTCCATCCGCAGCCATGTAAGCTTCGACCAGTCGTCCGAGCATTCCTCTGTATGCACGTAAAGAGCTCTTTAGCTCCTTGAGAGGCTCAAACAAAATCTGACGACTGGCTTCATTTGCTATCACCGACGGTTGATGGAGTGCGTATTTGGGAAAGCTCCTGGCTTTACACCCACCGACTAACCTAGCACGAGATAACAAATAGAGTGTAGCATATATTTCGCACCAACGCTACGAGACCTTACTTGTTTGATCTCCCATTTTTCCGGCGACGAAACGCGATTAAACTTCTTTCGCGTGTTCGTACTATCGATCGGGTCGTCGTACGTTGGTATCATACCGGCCGTGCTCGGCCTGTGATAAAGAAACGGTCAGATCTACACTTTCATAAACGACGGCTTCAAAATGAGAAACCCAAATCCAAACCCTACCCTGCAAGCTGACGACTACGAAGCAGGTTAGTAAGTCCAAAGGTGGTCAATACATTCTCGAATCTTTATCTTTTTCTAATCATACGACGTCCATTAGCCAAGGCAAAAACAAGGTTAGCAAAAGCAGGCAGAAACCGATTTTCAAAGTTTCTCATGTTTTGGTGCCTCAGAACGACCGAGCCACAATGCCGACGGTATGCAGTAGAAACGGCCATCTTTTAAACCGACAGCCTCAACTCGACGTGTCCAAAACTGCCTCACAAACAATAATGACAGACGCTACTCCGTACCTGTCCGGATTTCGCAACATTACGTCGTCCGCTTCAAGACTTTCGTGATTTAAAGGATTGCTCGTCGGATTTAAATCTTCACCGGTGTCTTGGTCCACGTCCTTATTAAAAAAGAGTAAAAGAATTTGTTAGATAACCCGCTATAAACGCATGTCCGACTCCACTCAAGGAATACCTCAGCATAAAGAAATGTGCTGACATGTTTCGAGCAATCGGCTCTTCAAAAAAGAAGCGCTGACCAGAACACATGCAAATACCAGGTTAAGGGCATTTACATATAGGTAACATCCAAGAAATTTATGACTGATTTGGTGCCACCGGAGGAAAATTCAATCTAGCGCAATTGAAAACGAGACAGGCGCAAAGTACGGGCTATAATCGATTAGTTGTAAAACTGAGGACGTGGCAAGAAGGCATGGAAGCACGCATGCGAGTTGAATGAAGTTAAAAGTTTCAAACCTTCATCGATAAACTGGTCTTTTTGCCAACTATCGACAGCACTTTCACTTTTACATTCTGTCCTTTTGCCACCACATCGTTCACGTTGTTAACTCTACCTTCTTGACGAAGCTGAAGAAAGAAAGAATAGCCGATAAAAATCATCAGCTTGAAAGAGTAGACCGTGCTTTCTCACAAATTCTAATTTCCCAATCAAAAGCAAGTCTGCAAAAAGAATTTACGACCCTACTATCAGCTACTGCTCTCAGATTCTGACAAGATATTTATTTTATTCAGTCATTATTGAGTTGAAACTTTGACCAAATCCAGTTCAATAATAGGATGAATAAATGCAAATAAAGAGAACGTACCACAGTCACGGACAATTCCATTTTTTTAGATTTAGTTGCCGAGCATATATTTCTGTCAAACCTTTTCATAACCATCACTGACGCAATTTTAGTTGCATAAGAAAATTTTTCCTTGTTATACTTTGCAGCACATCCGAAGACCGAAAATTGATTTTGTTAAAACTAAGTCGCGGCCCGAAAATAAATCACGCGCTTTTAATAGGCCTGGTTCTTAGCATCGCTTCTATTTCGTGAGTATATATGATCTCACACCCTACGATGTTTCATAAACGTTCTATAAACACTTACAGCCCACTTTTGCACTTTGGTCAATACACTCTTTCATATCGAACCTTATATCCGAGTAAGCCATGGTGAGGGGAATCTCCAATCCAATCAGTCCTGGCTTGGAGGAAGCCTCCCCCTTTAAAATGCATCGATTTCATTCTCCTGGTCACACTTTCTCTCAGCATTATTTTTCTGTTTCATATCTTTAGGTTTTCATTTCTTATATTTAAAGTGCGGACTGATTTCACCGCTAGGGGCTCTCACTGAGGAAATCATTGTTGTTCTTATTCTTCTTATATACAAAATATGCAGAGGTTGCTTACAATTAAGCAACCTCTGAAGACGCTAACGAAGATCAGTACGACAGAGAAGGTCGCGCGTTTTTACGTGCACAATAATGACCGTTTGAGTAAACAGACCGTCTGCATAGCTGCAAGCAAGTAACTTACTTAAACAGTCATTAACTCGATACAATGAGGAGATTTATGAATAGGACACTTACTTGCGAGATGTGCACCAATCCTTCGTGTCTGCCGCGAACTCCAAAGATTTGAACGAAGCAGCCGAACTGCATGATGTTTGTAATTTTGCCATCGTAGATCTAATAAAATTAACAAACATCATTCCCAACATCACCGGCTAGAAAACTAGAAGAAAACTACATCCCATAATCGAAGCATAGAACGAACGTCTCTGCCAAAAAAATAAATGAACAAGGTGGCTAGCAGGAGGCATGTTTTCCATCGCTATGAAAGCACATCGTTTTACATCCATAAGCAAGATTCTTTTTGGCAAAAGGCGAGGAATAATATAGAAAAGCCCGTTTTTCATATCGAAATCCTGCAATACGATGGGCCAGTCTAAAAAGAAGTTATAGCAAGCTCGGGTAAAGCTTCTTGTGCAGCTTCTCAGTCGCTTCTCGGCTACCTACTCTTACTTCAGATTATGAGTCAAGCTTACTATTCCGCGATGAGAGACAACAAAATTCGGAAGTTTTTGGTCGAAAAAGCAACGAATCAGTCAACCTTAGTCAAGGCCTATTATCAGAGCAACCCTTCCTGACATCGCTGACTCATCATAACCGTCTTAATCGTGCAGAAACGAAGCACTCAGGAAGACATATATCTTGACTGCTAGAACGAGCAGCTCATCAAAAACAGCCTGCACTTCTGAAACAACTTCATGGCTTGACCGAGACAGTTTTAGTGCATTAAGACTGTTTAAGAAAAATTAGAATATGTGCGCACTTTGCAAGTGCCCGCATTCGGGAATCGCACTACTGCAGAATCAGTGCACCTTCTATAGTGCACGATTAAGATGAGCCGGAAAATGCTTACGGTGTCCACGTTGTTGAATGTCGGTCGCCAATGTAATCAATCCAGGAAGGCTAACCACGATATCATAAAGCTGCAACTTATTGAATAATAAAATTATGGCTACTACCACAGTAAGCTCACATGGTCAGTGATCCTTCATATTTTTATACTATATATACATTTCAAATAGTCTCATAAAGATTTACTGACTATGCAATAATTTTTAAACGATGGCTGTTCGAGCAAAAAAAGAAGAAAACGTTGCAGGATCTAAAATTATAGAATTAAGTCAAGAGTGTACTATGAAGAAAACACATATCAAGGAACCGAAATCGAGAGGAGATATTGGCCAGTTAGTAGAGAAAGTCGTGTTTCAAGGCCTTCTTTTCCTTTGTAAAGATAGATTTCAAAACTCCTCAGTAAAGATAAATCTCTAAAACCTTTCTTTAAGATAAACTTCTAAGCTCGCACTTAAACAAGAACGACCAAGGCACAAAAACTAAGCTCATTAATTTGGTGTGAACTAAGTATGAACAGCAGCTGGCACGACTAGTGGACGCAAGAAGGAGTGCTTCTATAGCACCTCACCATTCCTACTTCTGGAGCTTCCGGGGGCGGTCGATCAATATTATCCCTTTTGCGTGTCACGCCTTGTCTATCGCCATGCCTAGGACTCCTAGATCTCGATCTAGAGTGCGATCTATACAAAAAAATAAATAAACAAATAATAATAATAACAACAATAATAATAATAA
>QQSS02228714.1:0-21933 GCA_003687565.2 Craspedacusta sowerbii | reverse complement strand
CATACATACATACATACATACATACATACATACATACATACATACATACACACATACATACATACATACATACATGCACGCATGCATCATACATACATACATATAGACAGATACACAGACAAACACAGACAGACAGACAGACAGACAGAATGACTGACAGAGAGACAGGCAGACAGACAGACAGGTGATGGATGCGACAGCAGAAGAGTCAGGATGCGATTCAAGACCAAAAATGCTTAATTTAAAAGAAAGCAATGAACATGATTTCTTTGCGGCAGTCCATTTTATAATCCCACGCAAACAGTATCAGTAACTTTAGCGCTCCACATTGGGTCAAACAGAATGCCAAAGCTCATAAATAAAATAAGTACTCAAAAATAAAACTTTACAAATATCAAGGTATGTCCAAAAGACAGTAAAAATCACCCAAAGATAATATACATACAAACCACACGCTACCATACACCCTCTACAAAACTAGAAAATGTGAGTGAACACACTTGTATTTACAGCACAACCCAACCATAACCGTAAAAAAATTAAGCTTTACCATAGCGGGATTTCCGACACAACCTCTAAGTACACAATATGCTGACATTCACTTACACAAAGAGAAAGCGCTATTACGACAAAGACTTTCTCTAAAAGGCAGGACGCAATACTAACTACTGCTTGATTCGCTAACCGCAGCCGGTATCGCCTCGCTGCTCATCGCAGTGTCAAGAGTTGGACTGCCTGCCGATAGCCGCAAAAGAAAACGACCTTTCGAAATGCGAATCAATAGTGAAGCATGGGAGCGAGGTTATCTTCGCAACAAAGAGCTAATAAAATAAGCTCACTTTCAGAAGAATATAAGCGCATGCTAAAAGAAAAACTACAGCGGACAGGAATAAATAAAATGAGGATGGTCTAGAGATCAGAAATTAAGTAGAGCGCAAAAGGTCAGAGAACGATAAAAAATATTCACTACGCAAAGATAGGAGCACAGGAGAACTATCACGATAAACCCTCACGAAACAGCGAAACAGCGAATACGATCGACCTAAATGGCCGACATCCAAGTGCAATCAACCGTCTAAACGAAGTGCAAGGAAGTATACATATAGCCACATTTACACTGGCAAGATCATGTACAGATGAAGAGCACATTATATGCCACGCTTGGCATGTAGTGTATGGCAAACCATAATACAACGCTGTTACTTTACACATCGAGGCAATTGCGCGACAGCTGACAGGACAAGCCTTTATAATCCTGTGGCGCACGGAGGGTAGGTACGAACCTGAACGTTGGTCTATCAAACAAGGAAACCAACATAGTTCTCATCCACGTCGTCGATATACTCATTGTCACTTTTGTAAGGCTTCGACGACGCCTGAGATGAGCTCGGTGAATGCTGACCAGAAGGATTTAGAAAAGAAACAGGTGCAGGCGGCGGGCTACCATATGAAGCAGCTGCGCGCTGTAAAGAATCAGAAAAGGTAAGATGACATAAACGAAAAAAGATACACATAAACGCTGCACGATTGGAAACTTCGGACAAATAATCGAGTTTCAATTCAGCGAGAGTGCACATGCGTCGAACTGAAAAACATTTATCATTGATGCCTAATTCGTAGTTTCGTCAGGCTTTCTGCTTCAGCTGTGAACTAAAGGTACTCGGAACTGAAAGTTAAATTCGCGGGAAAAAAGACGAGGAAACGGTGGCCTCAAGAACCTGCGCTTAAGTGTCGCCTGGCGATACCATTTTGAATATAGCGATCAGGGATTGACCAAACAGACTTTTCATCAATACATTGACGGTCTTCTAAGCTGCATCCATTTATTGAACAAGTTAGGCGGCTATAAAAACGTCTCCAGAGCTTAACTGAAAACAGAAATCAGGGTTAATAAACATAGATTTCTTAAATACTATCAGCATACAGGTACCGAAGTTTAACAGTCGAGAAAATTTACAACTTTCTTCCGCAGACCGCAACTTGACGTGTTTATAAGCTTTAAAATCTTAAGAGCTTACCTTCGCAGGTTTTTGTTGCCGTACTCCAATCTGGTCGCCGAATGAACCAGGAGCGCGCACATCTTTTCCTTTATCGCCTTGTGGATTCCTTAACGCCTCTCTCATAAATGACGGAGGCTCAGGAAGTTCCTCATCTCCGGTAAAAGAAAAGACCTAACTATAACCTGCATACTTAATAGTGGTAGTGTTAGCTGCTGCCACATTTACCTATTCGGCACTGATCAGCTATGCTACAACAAGCACTGGTCATATAATATTCACTATGCCATCCGAGCTGGATATAAATGACGTACGATCACATTGGCGAAATCACCAGCGAAGATGCGTATCACAGAAAACCGAATAGAAAGAATAAAAAGCGACCACCGTGTCAAACCTTGCCATGATTATTAACAAATTATCATTCATCGTTCATAAACCACAGTTCTGGATCAAAGCGAAGCCGCTGATTCTGGCGAGAGTGATGTCTGCAATGACTGTCAGCGATAATGGCGACAATGATGAGAACAAGGTAACGGGTTTACCCGCATATGAGGGAACCATGCAAGGCATTAATTGGAGAACAAAGAGAACGCTCTCTCTAATTACTACAGTGGCACGCGATCTTATTTAAATGCTGGACGGGTAGCGGAAGGGATATAATTAAACTGCACCGGATTTCTTGTTGTTGTGGAAAAAAGCTCCCGAATTCGGACCAGGCGGCCATCACCGGACCACCACTTGCAAACTTAAGTTGGGCATCGAAGGCTGTTGGATGGATTAGTATGCGTCTTAGCCGATTTTTTTTTTCGGCCGTGTTTTCGCCGTGTACTTCAGGCATGGTTTTGCTTAGTACGACTGAGGTTTTTTTTACGGCTTTTTTTTCCTACAATGGACCCTGGCGCAGTAATGCCTGCAGTCTGCAGCCGTTCTGCGGCTAGAATAATTGCTCGCATTAGCCCATCCGCGCCGATAGGCATCGATTGTTAGTTTTCGACATGGTAGGGTTCGCTCATATGCGGGTATCCGGTAACGAGTGGCGTAGAGGCCAGGTTACCTGTAGATAAGCCGCCCACGCTGTTTTCCCGAGAATGGTTTCCACGTGTAGGCAAGTCTTCAAAATCGTTTTTGAGCAGCGCATCATCTAGGCGGGGAGAGAAATGACGATGCTAGCCTAGAGCGAACAACCTGAACAACAAACTTCAGACGTAAAAAAATGCTATGTCCGCATTTAAAAACCAATCAATCAAAATAGCTGAGGCTCGATAAAAACTTCGCCTACTCAGAGCAGATGCTCGCCACTAAACAAGACCAAAAACAAACTCAGATTTCAGACAAGTTAACTCACTCGCTTTGAAGGATGGCGAATCTATTTGAAAGGACACCATTTAAGGCACGTATGGCTCAATAACGTATGATTCGCATGATTATTAATAGTTAACATTCTTGCATGCCGACCCAGGAAAACTATCGCAAGGGCTAGACCTTGCAACTATATAAGAAGAGTCTCGCTTGACTCACTCAGAAATCATACAGGCCATATAAGAGATGTCCATACAACAAACTCTAAAGACTCATATAGGGTACAGGTAAGTTTCGACCTAACCCCGTAAACAACTCAATTACAATTTTAAATATAAAAAACCCACACACAAGTTTCGTGAGAAAGTCATAGCCCAGCAGGCAAAAGAAACCAAAAACTCCTACCCCTGGTATAAACAAAATGATGCATCGAAAAGCTTGTCATCATCAAAATAGGCCACCCCGCATACGGGCACGCACTAGAAAACTAAGCAATTCGTTTACAACCTACGTATCGTTTCCTTAAGTCACGACATTTCTCCCCTGTTTGCACCCAAAACGTGGAATACAATATCACCATCAAGCCCCTTCCTCTTAACCCTTTTCAAGCCAAGGAGTGTCTTCAAATGCGAATTCGAAGATGCGATCAAGATTATTCTTTTAGTGAATTCACACTCATTCGGTAGATAAATTGGATAGTCTTGTAGGATGCGCCCTCGGCACTCGTAGATTCCTAAGACGTTGACTTGAAGGTTTAACTTAGCATATCGTCTTCGAAGTCTTGCTTTCTTTCTTGTCTTTTTTGTTCTCGCTTGGATAAATATCCCAGCTGCTCTTGCATGTCTTGTACCTGTATTGGTCCACGAAATCGTCGATGAATGTCTGCCTTGAAATTGTGAACGAATCGTTTAATCCAGGTCCGGCAACCGAAAGATTCGATAGTAGGAATTAAGGGTCTGCGTCTCGAAACTTTTTGAGTTTCGAGAAGTTTCGAGACGAGACGGAGGTCCGTCTCAAAACAAACGACAAGTTTCGAGACGAGACGGCGCCCGTCTCGACACAAACGAGAAGTTTCAAGACGAGACGGAGGCCCGTCTCGAAAAAAACGAGAAATTTCGAGACGAGACGGAGGTCCGTCTCGAAAAAAACGAAAAGTTTCGAGACGAGACGGAAGCCCGTCTCGAAAAAACGAGACGAGAAATTTCTCGAAATTTCTCGTTTCAAACGAGTATGAGTTTTGAGACGCAGATCCTTAGTAATGCTTACTTACTTACTTAGGAATGCTTACTTACTAATTCGTCCATGGCATCGTGATTGTTAAGAGATGTAGCAAGCGGGGATTTCATCATCCTTGCCTCGGTTTTAGATTCATCCGAAGGGCTCGTTTGGAAGTCACTAGGCCACAGATCCATGAGGCAACCACGCAGGCCCCTTCCACCAGAGGTCGGTTAAGTTGTGAATAGTGGCGCCTCTCCTTGCCCCATCACTTGGATTCTCTTCTCCGGGAACATGTCGCCATGATATAATAAGCTTTGTCACGAATCTTGCCAACTCCATTTCGAACGTATTGTTTGTAGTTACCTGAGGCTTTAACCCGATGAAGTGGAACCACACTGTCCGTCCACCCAATTATGTTTTTTTTTAAATGGGTACATCAGGTGCAACCGTAAGCACATTGTGAAGCAGATTCGCCGTCATATGTGCTTCAACCAGTGCCAACCCTGATGTCCTCAACATCAAAGGCGTGCTCTTCATGCCAGAAGAGCTTGGTAATATCCATGAGCTTTATAAACAACCGCGTACATCGCAGCTGAAGTACCGCCCTCGCTGGCATCTTCAAACCCATGAAGATCAATGTGTAAGATTGGCCCTGATTGCGCCGCCAGACTTGGGTAAATGGCTATATGCGTAGGTAGCCCTCAACCCAGGCAGTCCAGCTTTTAAGGTCTGCTGGTAGGGGAGTGTCCACAGCAAGCTTCCTATCACAAACATCTCTAACTTCAACTTTCCTAGCAGCGTGGCTGGAGAAATGAATACGAGTGGATCAAAAGCGGCTGCCAAAGTTTGAAGCAAATCTTGCTTCGTTACATTTACTTCTCCTGATATGACTCCTGGCCCGACAAAGTCACGCACCTTCTCCCAAAAAAGTCCCAGAATCTTACTTAGACGCTTCCAAGTTGCTGTTTGGCGAAAGCAACTTCCTGTAGGTAGTCACCAAGTTTGTCCTCAAGTGCAAGCGTGTTGAATGCCACTTATGCAGCCAGAAGCCACCCGTCATGAAAATCCGTCCCGCCTCCCGTCGGAGGTGCCAATTTTATCGCGAAGGTAAACGCCATATAAGAGATGTGCATATAACAAACTCCAAAGACTTATCTGGGTACAGGCACGCTTCGAATTAACCCCGTGAACAACTTAATGAAACTTTAAAATATAAAAAACCCACCCACAAGGCTCGTGAGAAAGTCATAAACAAAAGGCCTAGCAGGCAAACTAAACTCCTATCCCTGGTGTAAATAAAATGACGCCTCGAAAAGCTTGTCATCCTTACCATACCCAACCCATGCACGAAGGCATGCACTGCAAAATAAAACAAGTCGTTTAAAGCCTACGCTTCGTTTCTTTAAGTCACGACAAAAACAGTTACAGACTTCATTCGTTCAGTTTTTATCAAAAATCTATGCTCATTGCTAAGTACAGATTGGAGTTTAGGAAATAACTAAAGTTGCATTAGCTTATGAGAATAGAAAATGCACGCGATTACGAAAAACTTTTGTTTCCCCTTGGTGCGCACAAACTACGGTAGAAGCGATAAACTGGTCATTAAGCATGCGGCAAGAACACCTGCGGGAGGAGAAAACACAAAGAAACTGTTCTCAACAATCCCGTAGAATTGAGAGAAGTATGATACAGATAGGATAAAAAATAGAAGCCTAGCTATTCAATTTTCGCAACAAGGTAACAGTGATCGCAGGATCATCTCCTTGGTTCACTGCGCCTAGGCAGTAGGGCCTTACTGATATTTTACCCTCATTACCTTCTCCTGGTGCAACATTCCCAGACTTGAGCGGCTTTTTCCTCCTGGATATTTCTCCGGCACGATTCCCATTCAATGAAGTTAACGACTTGGATTCCAACTGCCCAGCCCCTACAAAACAATACATGAAATAGTAGCAAGGCAGTGCCATACCAGCTGCCCGCCAGGATACTTAAATAAATTGTCTTCAAAACTTTTTTCTGATTTCAGAGAAATTTCCATTGCCTGAGGATTGCTCAAGCTTGCTAGGGAAGGGGTTATGGTTAGGCTTAGGGCTAGTTTCATGGCTAGGGCGACGGTTTGGCTTACAGTCCGACTTTGCCTAAAAAAAAAAAAAAAAATAAAATAAAATAAAATGAAATAAAATAAATAAATAAATAACATGCCGAAGCTTCTCCATCAGTGACGACTACAGACCGGTCGCCATCTTGTAAGCTTAACTGCCGCGAGCTTACGTCATACCAAACAAATCGCAACCAAAGCGCTTACTGAGGAGTAAACGATAGATTTGTACGCTCGTGCATCTGGCAGTCTAGCACCAAAAAACTGAAACAGCGCGATTGATCAGGGCAAAGGTTTAACAACATTCCATTCTTTATGGAGTATCCTAGAACCTTGTAATGACTGTGAAGAGTGACCATATGAAACACTGGCAATAACCTCAAGCTAGACGATGAAATAGATAATCTCACGCAAAGAATAATTTTGGCTTCAAACCACCTATGTAGTCCGCAAGTCTTAAATAAAACGCTGAAAATTAAATAAGTCACTTTCATTTCAAACTGGTCGGTAATTGAGTCATTGACAAAAGCCAGTCCATTGAAAGCCTCCCATAATGATATGTTACGTATGAACGAAAAAAAATATGCCAAAAACCTGCGACAGACTTGACATTCTCCTTCGGCAACCTTCCAAAAGACGTGTACCGTGGTGTAGAGTCATCAGCAGGTCGGAATGTGCTGGCAGGTGCGTCATTGTAGTCCGACCCTTCGTTATAATTGTAGTGGACTGCAATTTTAAAACAGTTTCACATGACACATGTTGCAAGAACCTTCAGGAATTCGTTCTGGCTGTATATTCCATAGAAACGCTAAAAAGCTTATGTTCTCAGTAAGACACCAGTCAAGGTCCTGCACTGCACATCCCTACTCAATCGATCCGAATTTCGATGAAAGAAGCGCCTTGATGCAGCAAGCGCTTACGATGAACGCAGTCAGA
The DNA here is from genome assembly GCA_003687565.2 of Craspedacusta sowerbii. Taxonomy (NCBI): domain Eukaryota; kingdom Metazoa; phylum Cnidaria; class Hydrozoa; order Limnomedusae; family Olindiidae; genus Craspedacusta; species Craspedacusta sowerbii. The sequence continues at coordinate 14,382 of QQSS02228714.1, read as the reverse complement.
TTGATTCTATGAAGGGAATAGAACTTTCCTATAATAGAATTTGGCCTCAGATGGTTGAAAGCCGGCTTTAAAGAAAGAGCACTAGCAGAAGATCGAAATTCCGAAAATCAAGGCCGCTTTAAAGCGATTACATAAACCCTTCATCCAAAAACAGTAAGAATAATAAAAATAAAAGAACAGAACATTTCTAGACTGAAGAACCAAAGCTATACAAGCATAATTACCTAATGTGGTCGTCTTCATACCGTTTCCAAAGAGTGAAAAGCAGGAAAATTCGATCGCAAAATCAAAACTTAAAGCCACACTTCGCAGCAATACACTATGTGGCGGAGGACGTATCATTTTAAAGCGAGAACTCCGTCTACAATCCAACCATCAAATCCTCAACAAATTACGCTACCAAGTTCGATATGAATACGATGCACAATTAACTAAAAGAAGCGTTACGTACAGTCATTGTAACCTGGCGGAGGTTTGTCAAAATGGTTTTCCGTATCATTCCCTGTAAAGGAGTCCTCCTCTACTTCTGGGGCAATACTGGATCGAACAACATCTGCACCGCTAGCAGAATGATAGCTATAACCACTAAAGAAATAAAGAATTAAAAGTAAAGCGATCGCTCACATCCAAACGCATGCCCACACACAAAAACAAGCATAAGCACACAAGCAAAACACATCGTAAGATAAACTACCAAAACCTGCTAATTTCAAGCAAGAAAAGTCGCGCATACCTTTTCATTGTTGGTATAGGTATATCTTGAGCTTTATTACCATCTACAGACAAAAATCTTAATGTTTACATTAATTGTGGAGAAAAAGGTTTGCCTTCTTAACTGGAAAATAAATAAAAAAATTCATAATATAAACAATTTAGGTCATTAAACTAAATGAACTCTTCCATCCTTGAAAGAATAAAACTAAAAGCTTACAAGGAGAGGCAAAAAAAATGTAACATAGAACTGAATTCCGAATGCATCTAAATTAAAAAGCAAAATAATGGACGCGCCAGCTTACTAGGTTGTGCAGAGTACTCCCGCTTCTTAAAGGAACCACTTTTGTTTCTCCACATAACAACACAAAATATCAGTACCAAAATGAGGATGAATCCACCACAGCTAGCAGCAATAATTATAATATTTGTACTGGATAACGGACTTCTACTTTGCTTAACAACTGGGCCATCCTTTCCAGGTCGAACTGAAAGAGAAAACGAGACAATAATAAGAAGCCATCCTAAAGAAATAGCAATAACCACTAGTCATAACAACCCCTTAACCATAAGAGGAATCAATTACTGAGCGCAGGAGACCGCAATCAATGAAAAACAAAATCAACAGCAATAATTCAAATTAAGGCTAAATTTAATACACTTTCCCTTCTAAAAGCCAACATGGTTATTTTATGTTTAACCTAGGGAATTTCAAGTTGTGAACAGCACAGGAAACCATACAAAGCACCTTCTACAACAAACTGTAGAGTTACTTCCAACGAAACAGATAGCCACATCAAAGAACCATACACAAGCAACACGCAAGATAGATTTAACTAAAAGAAAACTATATCAGAAATTTACATACGCTTGCCAGCACTGACAGGTCGCGCAAAGCGACCATTTTTGTCATACAAAATAAACTGGAACTCATAAAGGTCATTCTGGTTGAGTCCCGAGATCACATAGCTTCCGTTTAATTGTATGTTTGACACTTTATATTCTGCCCAATTCATTTCATTAGCGTCAATATTACGGACGCGAATCAAGGCATAATCCCAGTTGTTATGAGCTGCTCGCTTTCTTCTACTTGATCGCCTTTTTCGAGTAGCGGCAGATCCAGAAATTCGCCAAGATACAAGAACCGTAGAGCCATCGCCAACCCTTGTTAGACTCACATTCGCTACATCTGGAGGCGAATCTATATTAAGAAAGAAAGAAGGTGAGCCAATACGAACCTTTAAAAAAATTCGACCAACTTGGACACATTCCCAACAATATAAGAAAGCTGGCAATTCAGCAGTTAAATTTCTGTGGCAAAGAAATGCTGACACTAACCACGCACGACCAGGTGTGCAAAGCATAACTCGGAAAACAAACTGTAACAGAACGTCAGCTGTAACAGAATTGCAGGCCTATTCAAAACATTGAACTAGAATTCATAATGCCACATGAACATGGCATTTTACAATCGTAACATGACTCATGGTCCAGACTTTGAAATTAATCAGAAACGGAGGCAGTCCATAAGAACACTAGCCTTCAAATATTAAGGTCAATAGTGAAAAGACAACAAGGAAAATTATAACATACCAACATAGCTATCTCGCCTTAAAAGTCACATGTCAGTCCAATGATCGTAATAAACATCTTTCATGGCCAAGCAAAGCAGCCACACAGAAGTAAACCACATATTTATATTTAACATTTATATATTTGCATTTTCGTTTTCCCGAATACTTGACTACTACCTGTTCAAGAAATCTATACAAGCTACAAGGAGATTCAAGATCGTTTGCAGGCCAAATGCAGCAACATTAATCTTACCTTTAGTGATGAAGTCAATCCGGGGTTCATACAGTGCGCTTGAACCTAGGTCATTCCTAGCTCTTATACTGAAGGTGTACTTTGTATTCGTTTTTTGCATCCGCAACACATATACGTTGTCCACAGCACTACCCATGTTTTCTATGCGATCTGATAGCTGACTAGCCTCTCGATAGTGCAGAAAGAAGTCAACTTTTCGCCCACCATTAAAACCTGGAATCCATTTTAACTTAATATCTACTGTAGCTGGCACGGTTGGCTGCAGTTCATCTGACACTTCAATAAGTTCAGGGGGTTCTGGCTTCTCTAAAGAAACAAAAAAACAAACACACACGTAAAAAAACCAAAACACTCAAGACAACGCCGAAATACAAAGCTATAGCTTTAGGGTGACAAGGTGATGGGATAAGCTTTAGCGAGACAGGAACGACCGCTGCAATCTAAGGCATGCCAAATGCGAATAAAAAATACACAGATGATTTAGGTGGAAAGGAAGGTCTTGGAAAAGCTAAGAGGACTGTAAATACAAGATACACATCAAAAGGAGGTGTAGCTGAAAGGATCGCCAACTTTGCACAGGCTGAAGCAAACAAGACTTAATTAGGAATATAACAGCTAAACGTTAAGTCTAGCTAAAGCAAGGCATGGTACCAGAACTGGGCAACAATTCATGTATATAATACCTCACCGCTAATATTACAAAAACGGATATGATCTTGATAATAATCAAAACACCTGCTTTGTGCAGAGAAGGCAATCAATCTTACGTCGCAGTAAAATTTGAAACTCTTGCTCATCTTGGCCAAACGAATTTCTTGCTTCACATATGAACTTCATTCCAACATGCTTTTCCTTAACTCTTACTTCCAAGTTGCTGCTACCACCATTACTGAAGGTCCTTATTGTATACTCATCTCCAGAGCTTAGAGCATTGGTTTGCCCAGCTATCCTCCAGGCAATTACTGCAGCAGGGTAGGAATCCACAGCACATGTAAGTACAGCTTCTCCACCAACATCCGCTCCAACCTTCGTCTGATATCGGTAGTTCGAAGTGATCTCGGGAGGATCTAGGAAAAAATAGAATAAAAAATAAGCTCATTCAAATAATAAAACCTCCAGGTCTCAAATTCATTCCAATATAAGGATAAAATCACAAAGTGGCAAAAAAAGTATTGAGGCACTTATGAATTTGTCGTTATTAATACTAAGGAAAGACCTGGTCTGTAATAAAGATTAGCCTATTATGATATTTTCCGACCTCTTAGGAGCGCCAAAAAATAAGACGATCTTAAAAGGCAACTAACAAGTTTAGTTTCTTCAATCCAAATGCCCAATAGAGAAACAACAATGCGATACCATGACAATCCACACGAAGAATTAAAGATAAGACAGACGCCGACTTTTGAAAGCAAATGAAGTCAGCGAACGAAGGTCGAATCGTATATGAAACTGCTCTGTTGGATAAGTACAGGTGACTGTTTTTGAGAGTGAACATGACGTTAAAGGTGTTATCTTAATTTGGGGTAATGTGCCTACAAACAGCACACAGAACCAACACCAGTATCAATTATATTGGAGGGTATTGGAGTGCCAGGCACGAACTTTCGTACAACTTTATTGTTAAGCAAACCAGTCAGCCAGCTTGCACATGACCAACTCAGCTTTAAATTGTACCCCCCTTACAAGATAACAAAAAAAAAGGAAATAAGTCATTTTTAGACTTGTTTTAAAAAAGCGGATAAGATTTAAACAGAGCTCCGAGCAATGGGCATGTTCTTTGCTTAAGTGAGACCCATACCAACTAATATAAAGAAATTGAAAACTAGACAGGACACAAAAGCAAAACGATCTAAAAACGTACGCTGAACTTGAATAAGAAACATCCTTGTGTCGCCACCGACGCTATTGTTTGCACTGCAACTGTACTCTCCCTTGCTCCGAGCATCGACATTAGCGAAGGTAATAGTCCGACCTTCTCTTCTAAAAGTATTATCCCCATTTTTCAACCACAGATAGATGGGCTCAGGCACACCAACGCCATCACACATAAGAGTCACACTTCCTGATATGTTCATTACCTGAGACTGTGGCCACACCGTAAGTTGTGCACGATCTAGATGTAAAGAAATTTCTTGCAATATTAAGTAATACAAAAAAACATAACTTGTAACATAGAAAAGCATATCATTATCATAGCATTATATTTTTAAAACTGAAGCTAACTTAGCTCCACAGTGCATAGGAGGCCAGCACTTGATCTTTCGCCAAGTGACATTTGCGAAGCAGGCAAGCAAAACAATAATTTGAGTTCTTTTAAGCTAAATCTTATACGTAAGCAACGATATTCTTCAACACTTGCGATGTTTGAGAAGCACATGCGTAATCAATGCCAGGCAGACTAAGACACAGAGTCAAATTAATGTTACACAGCGCCATATTCCCTTTGTAATGGTATCAATAATGCTATCAACCTCAGCGATTAAGTGCTTCGAGTTGATCTTTGACAGAGTGACGTCCGACCCAGTATAAATTACATGGCAAGGGGCTGTACCATGGTTGAAGGTCATTTTATCATGTCTACATTAGGAAACTACTAAAGCGCTAATAAGAAAGTTGTCCTATCTAAGGTGGATCTAAAACGATAGCTGTTATCTCAGAACATCGTTACGAGATACGAAATGAATCCCTAAACTATATACATGAAACGAAGGGAACCTACATTGTATTACAACTACGGCAGTTCCTAATTCACCAACACCAAAAGCATTCCTTCCTTGACATGTATATATCCCATTATCTTCTCGCTTAGGTACCTGCATTTCAAAATTGTTTTTTACATTGGAAATTTCGATTCCATCTTTTTTCCAAAGCCAGCTAGCAACATCAGGTTTTCCTTTTGCATTGCACACCAGGTTAAATCCTTTGCCACTGCCTTCCAGAAGGGTATAGTTTTGCGGATGTACCGTAATCTTGGGTGCATCTAAGGAGCAAGAACACGAAACCATTATGGTCGAAGTAGCGCTAAATTCACAACAGCTTTAAGAAATAAGACAACTCGTTTCAGTTTGTAGGACATGCTTCGATCAGCTTTGATCATTTTTAACTAACACAAAAAACTACATCAAAAGCGTTTATGCAGTCTCTTTACTAATATTCCTTTACACGAAACCATAGACATGCTGTTAATCTTATTCTAGAAAATAACCCAAAATTTACGATAACTAAGGTCCAACTTCGCAAATTGTTTTTATTTGCCCCTGCCCAAGCTCACTTTGTATTTGATACTAACATATACGATCAAATCGATGGCGTGGCCATGGGGTCCCCTCTGGGACCCGTATTGGCGAATCTCTTCATGGCAAGAAAAGAAAGAGAATGGCTGTCTGATTATTCTGGTTCTAAACCATGCTTCCACCGGAGGTATGTAGATGTGTTTTGTTTGTTTAAATCTGTGAGTGACATTGAGCCCTTTTTAGCGCACCTGAACAGCAGATACCCTAACATTAAGTTCACGGTAGAATACGAGACAGATCGGAAGCTCCCGTTTCTTGATGTTTTAATAGATGGAAAAAATGGCGATTGTTCCACCACCTCTATTTACCAGAAAGCGACATTTACCGGTCTACTCACTAATTTTAATAGCTTCTGCACCATTTCATTTAAAATTGGGTTGATAAAAACCCTCATCTATCGCGTGTTTAAAATCAACAGTTCCTGGTCTGGGTTCCACACAGATCTGGAAAAAACTTTGAGCATTTTACAAAAATCAATTTCCCGAGAGCCTTATCAGTATATGCATAAATCGTATTTACATAACAAGTTTGAATCCAAAGCTAATCCAAGTGATAGAATATTGACGGGTGAAAAAGCGCGTTACTACAAACTCCCTTATATAGGTTTTGTATCTAATTTAACTAGCCAAAAAGTTCGCAACATTGTTAGCAGGTATTGCGTAGGCATGTTAAACTTATTTTTATTTTATTTAAGTCAGGGTCTTACTTTTCTTTAAAGGACCCGTTTCCCAAGTGCTTACAATCTGGACTTATTTATAAATTTGTGCCGGCTGCAGTGCCTGATACATTGGAGAATCCTCTAGACACCTTTAAACTCGGATTGACGAGCACTTGGGAAGAGATAAGTCTTCTCACAATTTCAAACATTTGCAAATGAATGATGACTGTAGGCGCCAGTGTATTGATCTTTGACAGATTTTCAGCGAAACCATTAATACTACACTACCGAGGGAGCTTTCCTCCCAAGAACCAATATTCTGATAGAGGAACACTGCACAAAAAAGGGTTGAAACCTGAGCAACGTAGACAATGCCTGTGAGCAACGTAGCAATGCCATAACGTTGAAGACCAACAATAATCCATAAAACCACCCTAAAAACTGCTAAAACAAAAGCTACATATCGTCGACCAGCTTCTTTTAGCCTTCTTACACTATGCATACACGCCTTAGAAATTGGAAATACCATCTACGGTAAAGAAATGATGATTAACAAAAGCAATAACATGACCAATATTAAGATAAAACAGGACTTACAGCTCACATCAAATTTAATTGTCTTGTTCAACTTTTCATCATAGTTATATGCAATGCAGCTAAAAAAACCATCATCTGTGTGGCGCACTCCAGAAAATGATAATTTGCTTTGGACAGTTGTCAGTACAGACTCCCGACGAAGAACAACATACGATGTTTGCCTGACACTATCATTCGTAAAGTTACTTCCATAAAATTGCCAAAAGATATATGGAGCTGGCTTGCCAATAAAAGTGCATTCAAGGTCAAGATATGCACCCTCTCTAGGCGACTGGTTTTCAGACGACGACAGCAAACTTGCCTCCACTAGATATACAGAAAGAAAGGATCATTCAAGTCCACTCAAAATTTAACACACACGATTAAGTCCACTCAAAATTTACAGCATTTAGAGTAAAGCAGTCATTAAACATGCAGCAGTCTTCCCACTCGACACCTAGGATCAGCGCCGCTGAGCCTTTAGCATGTGATTGTATTTAGATACGTTGCTGCGTTTAGGATAAATAGTAAAATATATCTAGGATCTTGAATCTTGAAGCCTTGCCGTGACGCAAATCAGGTGCAAGCACGACAATGCATCACTACCAACTTCAAAGCTTATGGCGACTAAAAGACCAGATACTCAATCTTTCACAGAAATGCCATAAATAAATAAATTGTCAGCTCACCAGTAACAATGATTTCTATAGACACACTTATGAAGCTTCCAAGAATTTCGTTTCTTGCGATGCACTGATAAACCCCTTCTTGTACGATATCAATGCTATCAATCGTATATATGCCGGCATCAGAACCTAACTTAGTTCCTTCGCCTTGCTTCTGGATATTAAAAATAGCGGGTGGGTTGCTGTCACTTCTGCATACAATTGCAGCTTTTTGGCCTTTCTTAATGTAGATCTTTGAGTCATTGCGTTCATTCACAGTTATGTTGGTAACTCTAGGGGCATCTAAATAGAAGAGGGAGTATCACGGCTAAAGAAATTATCCTTGAATAATTCAAGAACGGAAAAGCATCTCACGATTTATCACCACTACTAGCTATTATCGAAGAGTGACGAAATCCTAAACTAATGCTTCGGGAAAACCGCATTTCACATGCCTGTAGCCGAACACTCCTTTCCATTAGCTTACACACACACACATAAAACCAATAATGGCTAACTATCATAAGAAAAAATAGCAACCTCAGTGCTTCGGCCGCCCTGTAGATAGTAACAAATATCAGAATGTAATGGCCTACAATCAACGCGTCCTAACAGAGAAATCAACAAGATTACAAAAAGGAAGCTGGCAAAAAGCGGAAGAACCAAAATCTAGAAAATAAGAAAGAATAACCTACAGTATATGTTTAGAGGAACAATTAATTCACTTGATTCCCATGCAGTCGGAGATAGCAAGTTAGGACGATTTTCAGCAACGCACTTGTACTTAGACGAATCATTCCTTGACGCATTGAACAGTTGAAGCGAGCCTGACGAATCTCGAAAAAGCAAAAGTATGAATCTGGGAGCACCAAAGAACTGCACTTCTTTGTACCACGAGTAAACAGCTGGCGGGTTGGCATCACTGAAGCATTTAACGGTAAGATTTTCACGTTCTCTGCCAACTACTTGCCCATCCACCAAAGGCACTTCAACTTTTCCAGGAGGATCTATAACAAAAATAATAGACCAAGATAATAGATAAGAAATCGAATAACGCAATAACTTCAACAAGAAATTTAAATATATATATATCGTGCCACATGTGTATTGTCCTTTAGTTACATGTTTCCGGGAGACAAACTAGAAACTTGGTATAAATTAATATGCCACTAGTTTCTCCCCGATAAATAAAGTTCCCTAAACGATGCTATCTGTTGAACAAAGTTTTATATGTACAAAGGAAAAAACAAAATAATCAAATCAATGTTTTATACTTACATGTCACATTAAGTACTGCTCCTTGAGCAGCACCAATACCTAGAGTGTTTTCAGCAGCACAGAAATAGAGGCCAGCTAAGGTTCGAGGAGGCTTTGTGAACACAAGCCTAGAGCCATCTCCGGAAATAGTTATTTCAGAATGCGTAATTCCTGATTGGATTGCTCTCCAAACTTGAGCGGTGTCTTTGTACCAATGCCAAGCAAAGGGCTTGCTAGAACCATCACTACCATCTGCACTACAATCCATAAATGCTTCTCCAGAATTTTCAAGCACTGTTCTATTCAGCGGAGGACCAACGATCACGGGGCGATCTGGAAATCAATTTAGGAAAAGCTTTAAAAGAAAAACAGCATAAAAACGACTGAAATCAACTAAGAACAAAACAAAGATTAATGTTTGAACCAAGCAAATGAAGAAAGTTACAACCTGTTTGAAATAGCCACTAGCTTGCATGCATACTAGCTACTTTATACATAGCTTGGAATCTCAGAGTAAGCAATCTTTTCAGGGAAATACATAAAATAAAAACTTCATGCCGCTATCCGAACGCAGAAAGCATTTATTAGTGCTAATCGCAAGGAAGAAAACGCTCGATAGTTTTTGGATGCATAGGTGGGAATTTGCTGCATTAATTCATATGGTAACAATAAAGTGAAGCACATCGCCCCACACCAGCGACGCAAATGTTTTTAACACGTATCAGTGATCACAGATTAAATTGAGAGGAAGTACGAGCAGAACATACAGAAGAACGCCATGATTTTTCAATTACGCACTGAAGGTGAATTAATCTAGTATGATAATGCTAAATGGCTTTACAAGAAATGACATTAACCCAACGAAAATTATGCACATTATACTTACATCTTATCCGCAATTCCACTTCGTAAATGTCTGATCCGAAACTGTATCTATTTTCCACAATGCATTTGTAAATGCCTCTGTTCTGCCGGCCAACTCGACTAAGATTCAAGTGAAAGCTGTGCATTTCCCATGATTCAGCGATAAAGACATCCGGATTACGTGGATCTTCAGCTCTTCTTTTCCAGGTAAACTTCAATGGCCTCGGATTTCCAACTCCAGCCGTGCAGGGCATAGTCACATTGTCGAATTCGTCTACACTTATGATTGGAGAGCGATCTCCGGTTATTTGTGGATTCACTAAACAATTTAATACGACATAACGATGGCAAACAGAAATCGAAGCAATTAAAGGTGAACGCAAAGAAAGACAAAAATAAAACAAGGGAGAAAAGGCTTAAAATAGAAAATGATCTGAGAACTGTGACATGCACGACGGTTGATACCGCCTGGTCAAGTAAACACGGGATGGCACATACCAAAATAGCACCAGCATTACGATAGATACAATCGATATAGCATTTCAAAGTGGAACCACAACCCTTGCACATAGACCTTACGAGGTATGGTAAGAGTAAAGAACGGGAAAATCCCAAGGTGTCAGGCATAGCGGACTGGCCTGGATATCACAGCAACACCCATAAAGCATAAGTAATCAGCTATAATTTTTCTGGGTTTATTAAAGGGATAGCAAGGGGGTAGCCTTTATCCACTGAGGAGATTACCAAACAAAGGAAAGCGGTCAAGAAATACAGGAGGAGAATACGCCAAACACACAGTATGCTAATACCTTTGAGAAACTTTTGTGAATTGGTTAACTCGAAATCCTGCTATGATTGACGAAGTCACATTAAACAAGTCAACTTCTCTCCTCTGAGTAAATATAAAACCGGGCTCAACTCTTTAATATTAATAGAATAGTGGCAAAAATCATCCAGAATTGGCCTATTTAAATAATCTTGATTTAAATCCTAGATATTTTTTGGTGATTGAAGCTGATAGGCATGCTTGGTTTTGCATGCAATAATCAAGCTGAAAACAATCAACAACTAAAACTGAGACTCTAAGTGACTTGCTGATTATCAGAGAAATACAAAGAGAATTTCCGAGGGGCTAAATATTTTCAACTCAGTGCGAATTTCAAATTCGGCAAAGGTCTATGTGACTGTGGGTGTTGACAAGCTGAAATGAAACCATTCGAGCTGAAATCCTAATTGCTACAACAGGAATGCTCACCAACGTCATGGAATACTCTTTTAGAAGGTTTCCTTGAAAAATACAAAAGCATCACCTACAACTCATTTTCAACAGGAAAACATGCACTAATATTCAGGTAAATCTACTCACCTACAATTATAACTTGTGTTACATTGAAAGCAATGCCATCACTCATTTGCATTTCAAACCTGAATCCTCCAGTATCTAACTCCGTCAATCTGCGAACTTCAAGGGTTACCTCATTGTTCAAAGTAGACAACTGTATCCTGGAGTAATAGTCGGAGTTACTAGTAATAGGCTGTGCAGGAGAGCTGGCAGCTCCAAATGCAATAGGTGTTTTGCCCACATCCCAGTCATCACAAGAACTTGACAGAATGGGAGTTCTGCATATCTTTACATATAGCAATGCAGAAGGCGAGAGAACACGATAACTCCACTTCAAAGTCACTGTCTCTGATAGCTGTCCATAAACTGGAGACGGGCCACCAATTACTACTCCAGAACCTAAAAGTTAAATGGAACACATGACACCAAAGAATTTCTACCGTAGACAGCCCTATCAGGCAGTAACTGCCGAACTTTTACCAGGCAGTACCACTCAAATTTAAAGAGTACTACAGGCAGTAACTGCCGAACTTTTACCAGGCAGTGAAACTCAAATTTAAAGAGTACCACAGTGTATTTATATTATATATATGTGTATATATATATATATATATATATATATAGAGAGAGAGAGAGAGAGAGAGAGAGAGAGAGAGATAGAGAGAGAGAGAGAGAGAGAGAGAGATAGAGAGAGAGACTTTTGGCCTGAAATTTTTAGTTTAATTGCTTTATCTGTCAGGCATCATATACTAAAAGATCCATCATTTTAGGATTGCAAACCTTGCCAAAGTTCAACTCATGGGACGCTAAGGCATTGTTCAGAGATCTCTTGAGAGATTCATACATTACCGTGATAATGAAAACCCAAAACAAATTGCATTAAGTATGTTGGCTTTGAAGGCTTTGTTTATTAACTGCTGATGAAAATGTGTCTACACAAAAGTCTTTTTCAGATATTCTTCTAAATACTCACATTGCAAGTAAAGTTTACAGGTTAAATACACAGAGCATAATTGGGCAAGGCAGACACTCTGGTTGTAAGAACTTAATCTGAAGGCTTGTGGACTCCGACAGTAGTTGAATTCTGCAATCTTGATTATGCCCCATTAAGCCAGATCTTGCGCCACATCTCCGATGATATTGATAAAGTTCCTTGACCACGTTGGGAAACCCAGATCTTCATAGCAGTAGGAACTTTAGTATTTTTACAGCACCACCAGACCCTCCTTCCATCTTTTAATGGTGGCAAGTTAGCAGGGTTACTTGAACTATAATTCAAGGTTCCAAAAGTTTCAAACAATGTTGTTCTCAATACCAATGTGCAGTAAAGAGGGTCTTAGAATATCTAGGATAATAAGTGATTCCATGTCACTACCTAGCTTATTATTGATAATAATGCTTAGCAGGACGGAGAACTATTTTTTCTTTAAGAAAAATAGCAACCCCATTGATAGAAAATCACGCGCTTCAAGCCATATAAATAACGAATTAAAACTCAAATGTCAAAAATATTCAAAACTGTACTAGACGAAGACATGAACATTAACAAAACTTGGATGCTCCACCAAGAATAGTATGCTAGACTGGCAGGCAGTTACAGCTTACGATTAGGAACTTATAAATCATTAAAACCCAAAGTATTTTATGAAACCCAAATACATACCTAATGCTTTGCTGATTGCAGCGGTAAGAAGTGCAAATACCAACAGCCTTGAAAAACTCATCCTTTGTGCAATTAGACCTTAAAAATGAAAATAATATCAAAAACTGCAAAGACTCCATTGAATTTATACAGGAATATTTAGTTCTTTTCAAGTTAATGCATTTGAGATAATGGATAAGATAATGGATTTTTATAGCAATTTACTTAGGCTTAACAAAATACAATGACACATTTGAAAGAGAGCATACATGCTCAAACAATCTCTACTCATAATCTTGCTTAGCATGAGTAAAAACCAAGTATACATGATCAATTTATCTGAACAATAGAATTATACCTGTCAAGGTGTACCAGTAAACTGGATCAAAACTACCCTATTAATTATTAAATTGCTAGCTGTGTAGAGTCGTACATGTAAGGTTTCAACATGCAAATTGCCCATTTTGAGCAGTGGCAATGCTCATGGCTCACATGGTGAATTCTGATGAGTAAGTATTAGACACACTTTTTATCTATTGGATCCAGTTTGCAGCAGTTCCATGTGCTTTTTAAAGGCTTTTCTAACACGTTTGAGCCTTTCAAATTATTTGAAGATGGTTAAGGTAGCCATTCATCAAGGTAAGGAATGGTAGCAGAGAATGAAGGTAAGGAACCAAGGGAACGAAACTAAGGTAAGGAAATGATATGCTCACTGTATTAGTTTCTGATAGTAAAGCATGAAACATTTACTTAATCCGATATAGCGGTATTTTGTGGGCTAGAAAACGACGCAATTTCAAACATCCAAAAAACGTTACTTGACACAATTTGGTTCGACCTCCGCCAAATTACTGCGCCAGATCGTGCAGGGCCGGACAAATCCTTGCGAAAAAAAACTCCTTACATATAAACTTGGTTACTTCTGGAAGAAAAACTTTAAATAAGGTTCTCAATTACGATAGTTATCTCTTGAGTTGAAGCTTCGAGTATTTGTAGCCTTCGCTGATTGCTAAACTTTCCGGGACTCGCTTCATTTTCGTAAACTTTCGCTTCGCCTTGCTTTGGGGAGCGCAAAACGAAAAGAAAAACTAGCAGCGTCAAAACTATCCGATATACTAGATCAAACCAATGCTATAAAAAAAATTGAAAATATGACTAGCAAACTACTCACTGGATTATGCGACAGGCATGACTAACCCGATTGCTGCGCTTTGAAGGTCAACTTCAGTGGCCGTAAACCGCGCTTAGTCATTTAAGGTACAAACACTTTCCTGCGCAGGATGGCGCACCTGAATAATTGTCTGGGCGGTTAGCAATTTCGAAATAGCATTTATTAGAAGTTTAGCTAAGATTTAACACCTGCTAGTTTTGTGATAAAGACTTATATAGGGACTAACGCTAAAATTTAACATAACGTAATGAGGTAATTAAAAAATTAAAATAGAAGTAGTTTATAGTAGCACCGGTACTAGTAGTAGTAGTAGTAGGAGTAGTAGTAGTAGTAGTAGTAGTAGTAGTAGTAGTAGTAGTAGTAGTAGTAGTAGTAG
>QQSS02228703.1:0-10379 GCA_003687565.2 Craspedacusta sowerbii | reverse complement strand
ACATACATACATACATACATACATACATACATACATACATACATACATACATACATACATACATACATACATGGAAAGGCACATGCTCACAGATCCATAAAAAGACCTTGAAAATAGTTAACTCTACTTGAACTCCTCGTCCAACTTTGATTGCTCTGCGGCTAGCTCATCTCCCACGGGATCCCAGAAATGAAGCTTGCGTCTCCATATTCGCATCATACCTTGCCATGCACGAGTACTGCAGTCCATATATCTGTTGGGGGTCCATGGATGCTCTTTCGCTCGCTGCGACCTTAAAAACAAGCGTGTAAGCAGCACCATCACTTGGAGTATACAGAAGGACCAGTCGTCAGAATGATCCTGCACTAAAAGATTGATAAACGCGCGGGAAACTTTGCCATTTGTAACCTTATAAAAACTTTGATTTTGGCATTTCATATTTTGGCGCTCTTTCAGGCCAAACGGCCCACATGCAATCATCTGAGGTGGTTATGATTTCAATAAAACGCGGAAGGCGACCGGGTGGCGCCGCACACAGCAAACCTAGCAAGAACGGCCTTGGCCGAATCAATAGGAACACTCCTTCTCAACGATAAACTAAGAGCAACGCGCATTACTGATGTCTTCACAAAATGATAGAGTGCGTCAGAGCGAAACGGCAACAATCTGTATACAAGTAAAAAATTATTTCTACACGGGGTTGTTACAAACTTCCGCAATCTCAGAATGACCTACTTTTTAACTTCGGCCACGTATCTCTTGTAACCAACAGTATTTTTTCCTAACTCGATCTGTCGTAGACGCGTCATCAAACGATGGCGATCGGTTATTGTTCCTAGGGCTCTGTACCAAGGCTTGCACGACTCATCCACCCCTGCCTTGCACTCTCCTGCCCGATCGGAAATATCGGAAATACTTTCAGCATTCTCAACTTCGGCACAATTCTTGTCCTCGATATATGACAATTCGTTGTGCGAGTTTGAGGCAATTCTGAGGGAGTAGCAAAAAAAAAAATCATTACTTATTAATTGGAAACTCAATATAACAGATTAGCAGATAATGAAAGCAGCTTGCAAGCAAAATGAGTAATTTAAGCTGCGAAGTCTACAAAGTTAACATCGCCCCAAAGCAAGTGCACAAATACAGCATTGTACCAGCCCTGCAAGTTGCCAACGTTTGCGGAGAATCTTAGTGACGAGCCACCCAAGACCCAAGACACCAAGACTCAACTGGAACTCAAAAATTTTCGAGAGTCCTACACTAGCGCAATAATCTCGCACTCGAGCCCTTAATGGCGATGTTTTTCATACGAAGGCATCAGACTCCGCGTAAGTCTCCAAAGTTACTCTTGCCATGCGAGTAAAGATGAGTATACTTTTATCACGGATGACTGCGATGAGTAAAACGGCGGCGAGCCTGGAAATACGGCAATCAACTTGAAACTTTATATATCCCATGCTTAAAGTTGTCTTTACAGCTAAATGCACTGGTCTTCTAAAGACAGGAAAAGCGACCATTCGCTGAAATACAGCAGCCATGAAATTCCACGCGGTTTACGTCCCTTTCTTAATGCAACGTCTGGGGAACTTCAATAACAGATAAACAAACTTTAGGATGGGACGGCTCGGCACTCGAGGACATGCTGGGTAGGTAATGCTGCGAGTTGATTGTGGGAGGAGTTGACGCGATATTACAACATCCGATTTACTTAGGCAGGCAGGAAACGGGACAAGGGCAGAGGGGTTCTTCGCTTGCTGCGCCTAGAAGTCAGGGGGGTATGTCAAACCCAACGTCTCCCGTGCTGGAAGAATGCCAACGTTGTACAAAACGTCTTCAATTTAACCGCGCACGAAAAACCGCGCTGTTCAATTGATACAGCACGACCAGGATTACACATCGACCATAGGTTACCTACCTAACAAAGCAAAACCCAAGAAGTATGCAAACAACTTGATAAACATAACAAAAAACAGTGTGAAAAGCCAGGAGGTGAACGCAAAATTTGAACGGATACATGATACAAGGTAGAAGAACCGCAATTACCCCTGAGAGACTCTTGAAGCTATTCCAGCCTCGTTTACTATGCTGCTTGAGTGGGTCTTACCTACGATGAGCGATTGAGATTCAACGAAATTACGCCGCCACTTATCGGAGTCTTGCCCTTTCTCGTCTGCTTTGCATTCTGGACGTTCAGTTTTTGTAACTTTGACTGCCCTGCAATGCCTTACACCTGTGTTACTTGCAGATGCCTTAACGATCTGCCCAGTATACGAAGTACTTTCACTACCACGACTTCGGGAGCGACTTCGGGAGCGACTTCGGGTGCGACTCCGAGTTGCACGGCTGCGTCCAATACTGCTTGTCTCATGACACCGACTTCGTTTTTCATAGGACAATCTTCGATCGCTTCTTCCACTGCCATCTTCTGGTTCGTAGATACTTCTATATGATCGTTTATGAAGCTTGCGAGCTCTGCAAGAATTACTAGCCAAATTCTCCCTTTTTGCATAAAAAATCCCTTGATTTCGCCTTCCACCTTCATCATCAAATTTCTTATCTAATGCCACAAGTTGCTCCCTAACAGCCGTGAGTTCGTCAAGAAGGATTTGTTCGCGGTCCTCTCGCCTACGGGAACGACCACAGGAGGCGTCCATCCGACTTACCTAGGATACTTACGTATCATACACACGATTATGTGAAAAGTGCAAAGAAAAAATAAATAAATATGAAAGGTTAAAATAGTCATCCTAAGGCTAAAATGTATTTCCCAGGACCATACGAACGGAAAGCTATCAGCCAAAGCAAGAATAAAAAAAACACAACCATGAATCCGGAGAAGCAAGTCACTAGCGAACGGATTGTTCAGTAAAAAACTCAGATATATATATACACATATATGTGAGTTAACCCCAAATACACTCGTCACCAATAACTACCAGCACAATTTGAGGTGCCCTACTCCTTCAACTAGCTTAAGTTGATAAAAGAAGGGGTAAAAAGTTTTTGAAATGTATAAAAATGAATTTTTGCATTGAACTTTAATCAAGTAGGCATGTTAACATACTCGGGACGCAATTAAGATTAAATAAGTCTCTCTGTTGGTCTGCATTAGTCGCACTCAAACGCGCTCTGCAAAATCGCAAAAACTCATAATGCAATACAAGAAGAACGATGATTCTCCGCCATATCGAGAAAGCACAAAAAAAAAACGATGTAAGTTATCGAGAATAGACGAGGCACGTCATACTAGGGTGTTTGCAGCTCCGAAAAGAACTAAACCCATTTATTTTTTAAGTATTGGACAAATGCGATTATGATTCGCCGCATTACCGAATGGCTCAATGAACATTATACCCCGACATAATCGTTTACACACCACTGGCGCCAAATTCATACGACTTCATAGCATGACTAACACAGTCACAAGTGTACCACGTACGGCTAAACCTACCTAAGTCACACAAGCTTAAAGCTTGCAGTAACCCACGAATAATAACTCACCAAATTTATAAAATGAAAAAAAAAACGTAGTTGACAATGCAAGGAAACAACCACCTAACGAGCCAAATATTATGAAGCAAATAAACTATCTTCAGGATCATACAATAAAGAAAAAAACAACTAGCACATACAAAAGAAAATGTAGGCAAAAGCACCTCAATCAACGTCCAATCGACAGGAAAAAGAAGAGAAAACAAGTCCTTTTGCAAATGCTTCGCAATAGAGCAATAAAAAAAAAACATAACCAATGAGGAATGCTGAGAAATCTGGAGTTAGAAATCTTTACGCTATTTCAAAGGTTGAAACAACCCTACAACATAAAAGTAACGCCTTTTCCGAGCAGTTCACAGCACAGCGATGAAAAATATGGAATGGACAAAACACAAGGTACGCAGAATGAATGGCGGCCTACTTATTTAGTGCAGATAATCAAAGCTGTAACGCATCTCAATGTGGTAACGCTTCTGTCAGGCACCAGCCAGTCAACGTGCAGCTGTACACACACAGCACACTGCTTCTAGTTCACAGACAGCGACATGTAAATCTCACATAATATCCTCATCGCCGCCGACAAAACTCATGCAGAGATCATGATCGCGCACATCACCCCAACCTCCATTCGGCCTAACCATTTGGGGGATGCTTCTGTCAACGTTAATATCAAAGGAATCGGTGAACAAGTGAGCTCTCTGCCTCTGGATAACACCATTGACTCTACTTAGACTGGTCTGCAAATCGCAGTTGTCTTTATGATGCATCCCACTGTGAAGAGAAACCAATATTTCAAACCCCAACCAAAACCGCATGGGCGAACAGCGTCACCTCGATCGAAACGTGCACCAAAGCTTGCTATCTCTGTTCGCTTCATTAAAGCGAGACAGTCAGCAGGTCTTATTAAGCACGCAACTGTTAAAAAAAAAACACTTACCAGTCTCCAACATGAAAAACACGAGCTACTTTAACAGCAAGAACATCAAGCGGTCTTGACAACTTCTTCAAACTCATGTACTGCAGACTCCAGTCCCAATTATAATCATCATACGTACAAAAGTCCTAAAACACCATAAATGAACTATGCGATCATTCTCAAAGGTCATTCACGTGTCCGAGCCTTACACAACTTTCCAGGTGCTGATGCAATAACTAACTCGCAAGTCTACAGAAGAAATACCAATATATAGTGGCTCTTGCACATATTTTTTACTTCAGACATTCAGGGCTTTCAAGCCAATCTATTGTCGCCAATCAATCGGATTGGAACTTACTTTTCAGCAGATAAAAAAGTACATCAGTAATAACTGCAAAAGGAAAACCAACGGTGCACCAAATAACCAACAGTAAAGCTAAATACCATAGCCTTGCTCTTGATCTTGTCCCATATATCTCTATACAAAACCATTCCCATGTTGTGCTTGGAGGAGTACCATTTCGTCACATGTAGCTAGAATTTAATAAGTATACAAGCTACTTGTTGCGTCCTTGTGCTCCCACATATAAGCATTCAACCATGCTGTCCTACCAAGTCAATAAAGCCTGCTAGCACAAAGAACATGGACTAGTCAAACAAAATGACTGTTTAAAGACACTTCGCCTAGGAAAGACAATCTAATTCATTCTCCCCTCACGATGACAAACCGAGTCGAGCCCGGAGATTCATCATCCCATCAGGCATAACGCATAACAGTATCAATGTACGCACGTAGAGACATTGAGTACTATCTAACAATAAAGATAAATCGCCCTAAAGCAATACACAGATACGTAGGATATTGCTAGTAAGCAATTTGCTAGGCCAATAAAAAAACTTCAATTAAATTTATAAGCATATATTTCATACGGCGGATAGCGGTGTACGATTGATGTCATCGGAGGTTGTTATATGCGGTTCATAGAGTCATGTATCTAACACAGCGACGTTTAATAGATCGCAACGCTTAGTAGTTCTCCACTTGCAAAAATGGAACAAGTCGTCAGAAGATTCGTTAAACGCCTACACTGTATTAGGCAACTTGCCTGCCCAAGGACTTAAGCACTTCCTAGTGCAGGTGTTCCTAGTGCACTTCCTAGTGACCGCTTTATAGGACACTAAGGTTTTATACAGCAAAGGGCAAGTCACTAAGTTGCGCATGGCAAGTAAATCTAGTTGAATATGACAGGCGATCTAAGAAGCATAAAATGCCATCTAAAATTGCATTTAAAAAGAGAGAATGGAATGAGTTTTAAGAAACGGAAAAAGCGCATGCCCGAACCTGAATCAAGGCTGGGGACTGAAGTTCTGTCACAAACTGCTGCATCAGCGTTGGTAAAGCTGATGTCAATAGCTAATCGTTGGCGCTTAGATTGCGCCGCTTTCATTGTTAAACTAATCGTTATGGAGCGGACTAGATGTCACAGTTCGGTGCGCTCGGCAAGGTTAAATCATTCCAATTTCATTGATCTTGCATGCAGCGCGGTGTTTCTGTAATTGCTTCGAGATATTTGAGCGTGGGTTTTGGGAGCGTACTGTTTGAGTTTTAGTTTTCTGAGCTTGTTGCGTTCAAGTTTAACTCGTCAAGGTATCAATTCTATGTTGTTTGACATTGAAGTTACAACAACGGCCGCGAGAGATCATAAGTAAGTACACAATAACGAAAACTAGGTGAACGGCCTTTTTGCTTGGCACCTCAAAACAAGACTTTTAATAGAAAAGTCAGCGACAAACACGAAATGCTGCTTTTGCGGTAAATGTTTTAAATCTGTACATGATGTTGGGTAGAACTGTTGCTTTTTTGTAAAACATGCATGCACCTTAATACAAAACTAGAAGCCATACAGCTTATCGTGTACAGCATCAATTTAAGATTAGGACGACGCAGGATCTTATGCTGATCTGGCAGGCGGGTCATCTTTAGCTACCGTTCAGGTAACGCAACTTTCAAACTACAAAATGCAACGCAGTTTCATGCTGGTCATTGCTCGCTTGATCCTACTTCAAACATGGTTACTATAATGCAAAATTCAAGACACAGGTTTTGGATTGTTTTCCGAATAACATACCACTTCTAAGCAAACGCGTAAATCCTCTGAGGATAACACTTGCTCACTCATCAGCAATTAGGTGAATAGCCAAGCAATGGTACTTTAAAGAGCCCATTCTATTTATCAAGTTGTGAATAAGCACTTTGAGAATTATAGAAACTGCTATTCCGAGCCCATGATTCTGTTCTTTACGCTGGGTGTACTCGTGCACAATTAGCTTCGGGGAGGCAAAAAATTTATACCATAGTAAAATATAGGCATTGATGGGAGATCTTGCATACATAAATATTGCGAAAACATGCAAGTAATGATCATAGTAAGAAAAGACGCACCTCCTTTCCAAGGTTTTCGAAGTCTTCGCTGTTCCCATAAGCGCCAAGAGTAAGAATGTCACAAGATTCCTTGCAAACATGCACCCTAGCATAAAGATCAGCATAAAGATACTTAGCCGCAAAGGCTCGGCACGCGGGTAAAAAGGGCACGTAGAACTTTAAGAACTGCAAGAAATAAATTCTTATAGCAACATTACCAAAACAAAAATCACGTACGGCTCCAACCCGCAGATACCCAGCGAGTCAACGAACACCACACTATTTTTGAATGCACAAGACAGAGTCACAGCATAATATAAAGCAAATAGTACCAGGGCGATAAGTTTCCTTGTTTGACCATGCTGTAAATCGCCACTGACCCAAACAGCTTAACATAAAATTTAGCCTTTACCGTCATGGCACGATGGAAATCGCAAACATCCGAAAAAAATCAATGGGTAAAAGCAACTTCAGCAAGAGCAGCACACAGTTTCTCTATTTACAGTCGAATGCAGTAGTACGATTAACAAGGACCAAATGCAAAGGAATCTGATAGCTCACGCACTTCCCCGGTAGTAGGCGAGCTGAAAAGATCCTGTTCACGGTGCCACAGAGGGCAGGTGACCCGCTCTAACTTTCCGACATCACATGTGGGCACATATGCTTGAAAAGATGATTACAAAGCAGTTTTGCGAGGTATTTCCCCACTGCTTCAAGTAGGATGATCACACGGGCGGATCCTGAACCTCCACATTTGCTAATTACGATGACAATAGCGTCAATCTATTCCTGGTGGCCCGATCCGAATTAAAATGTCTGGCAAATCTTTGAAGAAGTGGATGCCGTATTTCGAAGGTAGCGGTAAACTTAAGGCTCGGGAACTAAACAATTTACTTAAGAGTAGAAAAAAGATATTAAATCCTTAAGGTCAAACGAATTTTGGATCTGCTCGGAGATTCCTATCCACCATTGTCTTTCCATCTGACTGAGGCGGCTTTGAAAATGTGCTTTCGTACTTCGGAACGACTGGAGAAGTAGAAGAGCTTCTTTACGCGATTCGTGATAAAATTTCTTGATACGCATCAATCAATTCCTTCCCAGGAGTTAACCAGCTCCTAGAGAACATTTAAATCACCTGCCTTTGGGACGTCTAAACGCTTTGGAACAGAAAATCCATACGGGCTGACGTTGAGCCCGGTGTAAATTTAGAGCTTTCTTCGAACCAACAATATGATCCGTCCCACATCCTCGCACTACTCTAACGCTGCGTATATCACGAAGAATGCAGCTACGTCAAACTATATAGTCTAGAATCGTACCCGTGGATAATTCACAAACGCCTAACGGGGGACGGATATGATTGACCATGGCTATTCATCTCACAAATACCAAATTTACACAGAGCGCTCCATGTGCTTAAGTCCCGGCCAAGCCGAGCGCCATATCATCAAGCGCAAGGAGTTTATCGGCACGGTGTGATCTTGAACGAAGTGTTTCCGAAATCCACATATAAGGTCGACTTGTACTTTTTCCTTTTTTGAGGTAATCCAGTAATGGTATTATTCAAGGTGTTCTTAAATACTTTAGAATTATTTTTGAACCCAAGTTCCAGCTACATATCGCGAGCCCAGTAACCAATAGAAATTCCTTTAGCATCTGTTATTTGAAGACCATCGAAAACCGTATAAGTCGAGCTTCCATCAGGAGCAAGACATAAATTCCTACAGACATTAAGACCTAGGCAACTTCCAAAATAAATCCAAAATCCGGTCTCTGCAAGTATCATATAGAGAACATAACCCCACATCATCGGCTCCTGTCCACGCTTCTCGGCAAGTTCACGTTGTATAGCAAGCCCAAAAAATATTTAACGCCGGACCACTTGAGATTCGGGGGGGGGGACAGCAGAATAAAACTAACCATATTTTAATTCGGAACAGACTAAAAATGGGCTTCTTGCTCTTCCTTTACCACGCTTTATGGGTCACGGAGAACTCGCTCTCCGATAGCGATTCCACGTTAACATCCATTCGGCACATCATAAACAGCTATTATTGGGGTCGAAGATATCCTAGTTTAATTTAACTTCGAAGCCTTGCATATTGGCTGTTTGCTGCAGTAAGTACATAAATACATTATAAATAACATTGCTAGTTTTTCGAGAAATCAAGACCTAGCTGTCTTACATGCTAATGCTTTTACAACAAACTGCATTATAAGGCTTATTGACATGAAGTATGTTTCGTGTCAGGATCTCGTTGGCACCTCCACGTTTACTATTTGTACTGTATAAATGTGCTTGGCGACGAGTATCTCTTGTTCTTTTGAACGTACCACTAACGAGAAAAGATTTGATTGATTGATTGATACACTTCAGTTGAACGCAAAAAAAGCGGCGATAAACCTAGCAAATGCTCATGAAAAATGAAAATGCTGAAAAAAAAGATGCAATCTACCGAATATATTAAATTGCTTTTTTTCTAAAATTGTTGCATATTTTACTAATAGAAAGGCAATATCTTCTTCATTATTCACATTAAATGATCAGTGGCGCAAGCATCTGATATAACAAAGTCATATACCACAATATATCATCATATAAACCTCTGCATATATGCAATTCTACATTCAAGACTTTCACATTAGCATAGTTTAACCCTAACTATAGCAACGCACGGTAGCAATCATCAGCTTCCGAAACTTCCCCAAAGTACAAGCTTACTCACGTGTTTCGTATGTGTTGCAACTTCATTAGAGCATGCAACAAACTTGGAGCTACGTAGTGATCTTCTTCCAAAAGTAGCACAGGTCCGGCATAACGCTTTGTGCATTTTAACTGGTTGAACACCATGTTTGCCTGCAAGGGCAAACAAAACAGTAAATCAAGATACCCGCAAATCCATTAGCAGTCAAAACGAACGAAAAGAAGACGTCCCAATATGTCACAACAGCATTTTACATGGCAAACACACAATCTTGAAAAAGCAAACGCTTCGAATGCAGTTAACCAGAGACAGCATGCTTCATGGCGAAAAACTCATGAGAGGTGACAATACAGCCTCCATACCTTCCACCACCAATGATGCTTAATCACAGTAAACTTAGCTTCACGATAATGCCCATACTGGTCTGGATGTTCTGCATTAAGGCATCCTTGCTTCAAAGCGCTACGAAAAGAAGCAAAGGCGTATGAAGGGAAGATTAAAATCCTGACAGGTGCAGCAAAATAAAACAATAATTAATAAAAATTAATAATAACAATAACAATAATGTTCATAATAATAATGATAATAATAATAATAGATTAATATTAAATAATAATACTAATATGTAATATTAATAAAAGCAATAATAACAATGGAAACAATAATGATCATAATAATTATGGTTTTAATAATGATTTCTTTCTCGATAATAATGATGATAATAATAGAGTATTAATAAATAATAATAATATAATAATGCTCTCCCCCCCTCTCTCTCTCTCTCTCTATATATATATATATATATATATATATATATATATATATATATATATATATATATATA
>QQSS02228670.1:0-10380 GCA_003687565.2 Craspedacusta sowerbii | reverse complement strand
ACACACACACACACACACACACACACACACACACACACACACACACACACACACACACACACACACACAAGCAAACACACTCAGTTCCGCAAACACAAACACACGCACGCACATACAAGCCATCATGCGAAAACTCGCTAAAAGTAAAGCAAAATGAGGGTGCCAGTGAACGTATTCCTAGATCTTCTTAGATTTCTAGCAATTATTTTCAGAATTTTTTTTTTTCTCTTTCTTTCTCACTTGCGCAAGATCATGCCGATAAATCTTACTGAAGGAGATGGTATTTAATTGCGTTTTGATCAGTTCCCGAAAGGTTCTCCGTTTCAGATCTTGCAGAACAATGTTTGACGTGATGGAGCAGTTGTCGATGTGAACTGAAGCTCTTGTTAATTTAGTTAATGGCTTTTAGTGCTTCATGATGCAGCTTACTTTGACTGAACTCTTGCCATTTATATTTTGTGTGTGTTTGTGTGTGTGTTTGTATGTTTGTGGGTATGTTCGTGTAGGTGCGTTTGTGTCTTTGCATGTGCGTATGTGTGTGTTTGTGTGTTGGTGTATTTGGTTGTGAAGGACTCTAAATGTCGGGCCTTTATTCGAGCTTTATTATAATATAGCTCGAATATTTATATAATATAATATTATATTATAATTTTATGATGGTTGAATAGTTTCTGAGCTTAGGTTCAGATCGTAATCATGGCTTTTCCATTGCTTGGCCTCAGCCACGAACATATTATTTTGTGTTGTGAGTGAGCTGTTGAAGCTGGTGGGATCAGGTTGCGCAGAGATCTGTATGCACCTTCTTGTTTGTACACTCATTTGTCGATTGACTTCACGGGATACCGTGATTGCCAAGTATTAGCTGCTACAACGGGCGCTGCGCTAAGTTTTGTAATCTCGCGATATTTGTCGGTGGCGAAGTTAAAATGTTATTTCCTGAGCACCACTCGTTCATCGTTTGTGTTATTTTAATGTGAGCTGTCTTGTTAGGATCTATCGTAAAAAATTAAGTTGGCTTGTTTATAGGGTTATTATGCTGCTGGTTTGACGTTCCTGGATAAGGTAAGGTTTTTTTCATATTTGCGATAATTGCATTGTTTATTTTTATTACCTGTCGTATCTGCCGTGTTAGCGCTTCCGGACTTACGCCTATGCGAGATTTCTATCGTTGTTTTTTTTTTCCTTCAGTTTATGAAAAGGCCTGCCCCTTACAAATCGCTCTCGAACGAAGACGAGGAACTTAGCAACGACTTTGGAACGACAAGATAGCTAAGAGAAATGCCTTAAAGCTGGCCTGTCTCCCTTGCCAGGTCTCGTCAAATACGTGGAGAAAGGACTCTCGTTTTTCCGCAACGCTGTAAACCGGGCTTGTTGCATTTTATTTGTGTTGGGTTTGAAGATTCCTGGTCGGTCTGAACACTAGCTATTTGGTTTGGGAATAGGTGGAGTGAGGCGCCTTGCCAACCGTCCGTTAGCGAGAGGCCATGAAACTGCCTCGACATGGAGAGTTTATTCAGGTATTGCCGAGATCATTCATCGTATACTGGCAGAAAAAGGTAGATAAGGGAATGATTGTGGCGGTTACGGAAGTTGAGTTAATGTTTTGAAGCCGAGTCAGCTTCCTACTTCATGCCCGTGTCCACGTAGTCTCTACAGGTTTCGCTAAGCTTCACGCGATGAACGTGACAGAACTGCGTTTCACGTGATCTATGAGCGTGACCCAACGCGAGGCTGTCGAAGCATTCTGTTATCTTGAATTTACTGAGAATGCTATTTTCTTGAATTTACGAAGAATGCTAATATTAAATTTAGGTACGATGTAGAAGAAGTTTGTTTTGGTAAGTAATATAATTCGCCTAAGCCCGGTGTTCTTAATCTGCTTGCGGGGCGCAGGCGTTTTAAATGGTTTGACAACCCACACGTACTGGATTTGGGGCTGTGGGTTTGCGCCTGGAACGGATGTAGCTTATGGCGTAAAATAATTCCTCATGCAAACGCTTCCGTTCCGGGTTTCACGAGTACAAATAGCTCCAGCACTAACGTTCGTTAGAAAAATCACGCTTGAGTTAAATGGAAGAGCCTTCGACCAACCAACTTTTTTCAGTTGCTTGTTTTGGAAAACAACTATCAGGGGCGATGGAAACAGTCACCGCACCATAGCTAGACATTCAATTCACCATAACACAAATTATGAAAGGAAATTTTCCCCATACATACAATTGATGTCAATATTTAAAACAAAAATGGATAGGTAAGCAATAAAGACAATTTTATCAAAGAAGCAATTTGCCATAACAAAAATATCAAAGATCGTGAGCTACATATAAAGACGCATTTTTTTTTAAGAGTTTTGCGCACATTAAGGCATCAACGAACAAAAAGAAATGCTCCGAACGCCGATCGTCCCGTGGCTAGTAATTAGCTTCGCGATACCTTACATACCTTCTATTTCGCCTATGCTCGAGCGCTCGCGATGAAACACGATAATTCATCCCTACCAAACGCGCAACGATGTGGTATCTCTAAATTCTATAAAGGCAAAACAGGAAAACGTCAAATAAAAAAATGAAAAAGTCATTTATTTTTTTAAATAAGAAATAGAAGCCCACCATATACAAACATTTTTTTAAAACCTAGAGGATTTGGAGGCGCGTATCGGGAGGCAAGCCAAGACGTGCAGGTCCCTAAACTTCCATGCGCAATCAGAAGCCCTTCAAGGATTGAGGACAGTGAATCAAAACAATATTCTGATCACAAAAAATCGTACTCCGACTTTTTCAAAGGCACAATCATCAATGACCATGACGTAAGGAAGGAAACAAAACAAACCTAGCTTCTCCGATCAAAGGTCACAATGCAGAAGTTGAAAATTTCAAGTTCAAAAGAACTAAAGAATATCTACATCGCGACACTATCGATTCCTCATTTTTTTAAAGACAATATTAATAGCTCCCACACTCTTCCCTACCAAAAAGCGCTACAAAGTAGGCTTCGCCGCACGAAAGCTAAGAAAGCTGTTTTATCTAACCACCAAAATCTCTTTCAATCTATCAACGTCCGAGTAGTCGCTGCCTCACGGGAAAAACGAGACTAGACTTACGCTTTGTCCTCGAAACGTCACCCAAGCCTTCCTAATGCCGACTTGCGCAGATTGAACAATGTCAATCTGGATTTTAAACAAGCTTTTTTTTCTTTAATTTAAGACTCGCCGAGTAGGGGTCAAGAAACAGTCTGGATCAAGGAAAAAAGCTAATACCAATTCAAAGCATGTCACTAGCTAAGTCAATTGGTAAGCGAGCTACGCTCCGCGTGTCATATCGAGCTCCACTAACATTACACAACTTCAACTCGGGCCACTTAGGCCACTTGGGCAAGTCGGTCACTTGGGCCACCAGTAGTCAACGTGTAGACGGACTGGCGTAGTGCCGTCATCATAAATGTTCGATGCATCCATAGACGCTCGCGCAGATCCCTAGCTTTTGAGCGCGTGAGTGATTTCTTCCTCGAAGACCGCGAGAAGAAACATGATGGCGAAGCCGATCCACAAGCCAACATTTTGCACAAAGATCGAGCGAAATGGGTGCTTCTTTACCAGGCCACTGTGCAGCACCTCGGGCAACTAAAGAAAGACATTGTGCACGAAACACGGCTGGCTGAAGTCCTGCAGCGTATTAAAAAAAAATGCGAGAAAATAAAAAATAAAAATAAGGACAGTTAAACATCCAACGTACTAACTAAACAGTGCATACCTAACCGAAGTCCTTTCGTGAGTTACAACTTCACTAACATATATTCGCACACACGCACTCTAATATAAAGCTCCATTTTGACTAGGATACCTTGCTGCATAATTGATTGCATTATTGCGACTAGCCTCATGGCGATACTCGCTTGCGCGGAAGTGCCGAGGATGAGCCCAGTTCGAGAAGTACGTTAGTCGCATTTTTGGAATTTTCGAGTAGTGCTATATTAGTACAAGTAAATCCCCCGCTCTGGGACTGGCCCCAGTCTACTGGCTAAATATTTCGGCTTTGCAAGTACGCAAGTCCTGTGAACTAAGCACCAACTTTCTGTTTTCTGTTCACGGAAAACCGTCAGTCCAAGCGGCCATTCATGACCAGCAGATAGTCCATGCAATCAATCAGCTGCGAGCGCAAATTGCCTCGCTAATTAGCAAGGATCAAGTCTTTTAACCTTTTAACCTCGGCAAAAGTTGTTTGTTGTTGTTACGGTGGACGCACTGACGTTACTTCGTCGCATGAACCCAGGAGTAAGAACAGAAGCAGCACTCTTCAAGACTGGTCTAAAAACCAGCGAAAGCGCTTAACACCTGACGGTGCGGTGGCAAGTTGTTGAATAATTTTGCCGAAAATAAGAAATTTTTTAGCTGGGCTGCAATCAGGGAATGCGTGATTTATATTTTTAACTTTTTTTTTTTGTGAGTATTTTGCTCGCTAGCCATCTCTTCTAGACTCTTGCTTCTAGAAAGTAGCTAATCATAATCCCGTGAATCAGCTTAACAAGGTGCATTTACTTTTGATGCCACAATCAATCTTATTTGGTTTACAATTTTTTTCAAAGCCTTTTTTTTAGGAAAGAAGTCACAAATCCACAGCAGGCGAGCGTATTGGGGAGAGAAGTCAAAGAGAAGTCAGCTGTCGCTGTACGTGTGGAGGCAAGTTCACAGAATTAGAGATGAAGACGATCCTTGATGCTGTTAATGAACTTGGTAATCATAAAAAGATAAGCCTCAGAGGATGCCTTAGTGTGCGAATCAGTCAATCGAAAGAGTCTGTGAGACGAGAAAACTAGGAATGAAATTCCTTTGGAAGAACTAGGAATTTCATATTGTACAGAGAACAGTAAGGATTTGCAAAGCTGCGTTTTTTGGAGCGCATGGAAGAACAGCCGGACGATTGCGAAAAAACGCTATGACTGCATCAACGTCCATTAAAGATATGCGGGAAAAAGCCTGGCAAAAACCCTAAGATTCCAGATGAGATACGCCAACGCGTCAGAGATCACATTCAGAGTTTTCAGCCAGAGAAAGCCACCATAGCCGCAGCAAAAAAATGTTAAACGGAAGTATTTAGATTCTAACTTGTCTGTGGCCAAGACAAGGCACCGTATGTTCAAGCAAAAGAACCTTGCAAGTCGTCCTATTGGTTTTTTGACCATGCATTTAACTTTGAGTTCAGCATCAGCTTTAGATGTCCACGAAGTGGCATTCGCGACACCTGCCAAAAGCTTACAGCCCACAAAGCATCAGTGAAAAGTGGGACTATTTCCAAAATAGGTAGCATTAGCTGCTGCTGAGGTAAAAAGCCTTTCGGTCGGTTGGCAATGACTGGCGCAAGCTCCAAAGTTACGACCTTCCTTCAACAAGAGATTACAAGCGCCTAGCTTGGAAAAGCAAGAAGGGCCTTTACTGATTTTTTTCTGATAAAGGGAAAAAAACATGCTGACATACGTGAACTCATAAGTGAACTCATAAGTGAATACATAAGTGAAGTATGAAAGTCTTGATGCGTCAGTCACCTTTTACGAGAACCGCAAGGCTGGAAGTAAACTTAATGAAGCTAAAGAGAGGAAATAGTCTAGGACCATTGTGAATATGCTAACCACTTGTCATTGAAAGATAGAACTTACAACTTCATCAATTAAGGCTGCTCTTAGGTGCAACGTCTCCGCGAATTTCTTAATTCTGTCGCAGAAGCATTAAAGTCCAATTAACTCTCTTGCTTTATTCCAGCCAAGTGCCCTCTTAAAGATGCGTATTCGTAATACGTATTCCAGGCGGTCCGGCCTACCACAGTTACAAGTCCATCAAAGCAGGTGCCTGGAGATTCTAACTATCCTACCGCACATTAAGCCCTAAATCTTAAGGCGCATTTTTTTCAAAATACGTCGTATGTTACTTCAGCATTTCTGGCACTGGACTCTTCGAGTTGCTCGCGCTCCTGACTTCAATCGAGAGTGGGGAAGCCAGGGTCTAGGTAAGTTGCTTGTCAGCCCTTGCTTCGCCACGCACCTTATACGTTCTTGAAACGCGTACGTCCAATTTACATTTAATGTTACACCTACCGAACGCTTACAAATTAAAAATATATATTTGCTACGCACCATCGACAGACAAAAATATCTATTTGCTTCACATAGACATTAGCAACGACAGCACAACATAGCCACAAATATACAGGTGAATCCTAGCAACAGAGCCGCAACAAGAGTGCGGTGGCCTTGGGCCACCCCAAAGCCGATAAATAGGAAAAAACATAAGGAAACCTTTAAAAGATTGAAGGGGGACGACATACTCACCATGTCAACAAGAGCGATATAGAGAAACATTCCCCCGGTGGCAGAAAAGACGAATCCAGATCCGTTGAAGACTGTGCCGATGCCGACGCCCACGATAGCTCCCACGTAGGCAGTCAGCGAAGCGGCGAAGTTCAGAAGCAAGGCAAACTTAATCGATGTGCCCGAGTTCAGAAGAATGGCAAAATCACCTAAAACAGAAAACCTTATTCATTAAAGAAAAAAAGAGCATGTATGCAAGATTCTTAGCGACTTTCCAACCTTCAGCATCATCCATCAAAGGCATGCCTCCTGTATGCATAACAACCAAGCAAAGAGCACGCAACAAGCACACGCTAAACGCATGCATACGCACCAAGCTCGTGGGGCACCTCATGACAAAGTATGGCAATGGAAGTGCTGATTCCTCCTTGCAGTCCCACAGGAAACTTCTTCGAAAAGGCGACACCGACGGCGACTCCGTCCATGAAGTTGTGAATGGCGTCACCCACCATCACCATCCACACCACAGCCCTCACGCTCGCGACGGCCACCACTGCCTTGGGCTGTTTGGAGCCTTCCTGCAGAGGGAAGGCCGAGTCAGTGGCTGATAGTTCGGTCTTGACGGGCGACATGCAACGACTTGACCGGTCGTCATCCTTGTTGAAGTGTATGGCATGATCTTCACCAGCCACATTCGGATTCTTGATCACGCCCTGAGAACAGAACATTAAAGTTTCGTCACCAGCCACATTGTGACTCTTAATTGCGCCCTGAGAACAGAACATTAAAGTTTCGTCAACAGCCACATTGTGACTCTTAATTGCGCCCTGAGAACAAAGCATTAAAGTTTCGTCAACAGACACATTGTGACTCTTAATTACACCCTGAGAACGTGTAAGTTTTGTCAACAGCCACATTTGGATTCTTGATTAAACCCTGAGAACAGAACACTTATATTTTAGCTCACAAGAAAAATCGACGAATAAAAATCTTTTTCCAAAGGCAAATCACGTTGCCTCGTATTACATAAGTCTTGCGCTGAAGCAAGGACAAATAGGTTGACCTACCAGTCATCACTACTGATCCATTTAGATATACAGAACCATTGATTTCGGAAGTCAACCTACTCAAACGCTGGACTTAGCGTAGGAACAATATTATCCAAACATGAAATAAAAACTGCCCGTGTAAAGCAGCCGCGAAACCGTAAGGTCAACGTGGGGGCAAGCGTTACTCGAGGGCCCCCCCCCCCGAAGTCCACAGAAGAAGGGATTTCCTCATCCTGTGATTTCTGTTGACACGAAGATAATCTGGAAACAACTCGCATGACAGGCCGGATGAAACAACTTACGTTCCCTTGCTTTTGGTCAATCTCGTCGAGTGACATGTCTGAGCGATCGGATTCACAGTCGTGGAGACCGGACGGTCTACTGCGAATGACACTGTTAGCCCGTCGATGATACTAAACAGAACGAGATGGCTGGATGGGGTAAGGCCATACAACCTACACATTTTCCACATCGCATAATACAAAATCCTTACAAAATTCTTAAAAACACGAGATTTAATGAGCATTTTATTGATAAACTTCTCGGCGAACTTTCGAACTTCGGATTTCAGGGGTTTACTTTGCGTATCCGAACGCATTGTTGGCGCGAAGCATCCAGTCAAGTTGTCTCGAATGCTGGCTCTTGCGATCGCGAGCTTTGAACATGATGTCAACATTCCTGGGATTCCTGCTGGTAAGTCTCAAGATCCGAAACAGTATGGATCGATCTAAAAACTGTCGCAAACGAAGGTAAAAATAACGAACGAAGAAACAGGCAAGCCGTTCTACAAGGGGGGACGGGTCTTCTTTTAGGTAACCATTGACCTAACACTGTCAAATTTTCTAAAATTCTCAACACTTTAAAGACAAGCAATTCTTTAAGCGCCATCATCAGGATAAAAAAAAAATAACGGAGATGTGCTGGCCATGAACAGGTTGCAGAAAAGCTCTGCGCTTCGACTAGACAAAGGCGAACGGAAACCGATGTGCCCAAATTCCGCACCTTAATGGCACCAGCAGGAACGTAGCATGTCTCAGATTTAAACTTGAAATATTTCCTAACCAAAAAAGTGTGGGCTTCGACGGCAACGCGCATTTGAATTGAACCCGGATCGCTACCGTGGAACTCGCTCCACTCACCACCAGGTTGGCTCCTGTGCACGAGACCTGCATAGGGCATTACCGTGCCTGGCATTACGGAAAAACGAGAGGTGGAGAACTTTGGAGAATCGGAAGTAAGTGTAATGCGCTGATGTGATCATCCTCGGCGTTTTGTCTTCGGTGCAATAAATAAAAGAAATACGGCCTAGCGAGCGCCATCGTTTCCGCTGCAGACGTCAAGTCTCGTTTTCTTTCACGTCGCTGGAGGGAGCCTAGATCAGGCTACGCTAGTGGCGTCACTAGGGTTGGTGTCACCCGGTGCGGTAAACTCTTGGTGTCACCCTCTAGACTTTCACTAATCACCATATACGGTTTCCACATGTTCCTGTACCATAGAATATCAGGTCGTGATGGTGTCACCCGGTGCAGGTGTCACCCCGTGCAGCTGGCCCCCCCCCCGCACCCACCTAGCGAAGTCACTGGGCTACGCCAGTTACGTTAATCAAATTTCGGAGGCGTCGACTGCACTTTGGACGCCAACGTAATCCGCGTTGCCATATTGGCACACGCGCTGCTGGGAACTGGTAGCCGCCTTGGCTCTCCCTTGAGCGGAGATACACAAGATATCCGGTTCGCTGGTGGGGTCAGCTTACTATCCGCGGGACTTCGCCGCCCCACAGCTGTGCCGCGCGGTCTTTATTAACGAACCACGTCTGATCATACTGGCTTGTTTATAGCGCAGCTTGTGGAAAGCTCAAGACTGGCGATCTCTTTAACGAAGCGACAAGCATGCGCAGCACTCCATCCTACGTAAACGATCGGATAAAGCTCCACAAACAGGGAAAAAAATCCATTCGCTATCTTTCACGCACATATGGAAGTTCATGTTTTGCCAAAATACATCATTAACATTTCACCCCGGCTTCGACCTCGTCCTCAAGTCCCATGCCCTCGACAAGCCTTCCAGCTGTTACCGATTGCTAAGATGTCTGGCAGTTCCGTGACTTTCACCACAAGGTCGCGGTCCATCTTCTCATCGAGGACGAGCACAACGTCCTTTTGCTAGCTATTCAGTTATGACGTCTGATGCAAATCGCGCAGGCACGGTCGAGCATGAAAATCAACGTCGTACAAAGTAGCTCGATATTCCTATTTTTAGACGCTAAAACAAGCTGTTCTTCTCAAATCGACAGATTACAATCGGCATAATCGGTAGTTTCGGCGTCATTGCCGAGGTAAGGTGAATAGGTTAATTCTTAGCACATCCTTTATCCGAGCTTAATTTAACCCGTCAACATGTCAGCACTATCACTACGACTCAACCAAATGATTTCTTCTGCAGGTCACTACACAAACTGTTTAATAATGGGGAAGACCACAATCATTGCGATTTTATTAATTGAAACAATCACTAAGTTATCCGGCTAGAACATAGTGGCATTTTAGAGCTACGGTTATCTGAATACCACAAGTACAAAGACAAGAACTTGTTTTAAATTTGAGGTCACGCTTTGGTAACCAATCCCCATTTTCAACTATCATAAACAAAATAATTGTAAACTGCTTATAAGGAGATGTGAACACACCAATTTTTGTAATATTGAACGTTTTAGAAGAGCGCATAACAGGATAAATGTCGAACCCTTACGAGAAAAAAGGCACTAAAGCGTTGCCAGACAAAACCGAACCCATTTTCATTAACGCGCAAATTTCAAATCCCATATCTTGCGACAACTATGCTTACACTGTATTTACGCGTAATGGATAAAACGACCGCACCAAATACTTGATCAACATATCAGCGCTTCAGAAGCCCACCTGATCTCAAATCTTGCTCTACCGAAAGGAGCAGGCACATCATAGATAGATAGATAGATAGATAGATAGATAGATAGATAGATAGATAGATAGATAGATAGATAGATAGATAGATA
>QQSS02228659.1:0-10380 GCA_003687565.2 Craspedacusta sowerbii | reverse complement strand
CAACAAAAGAAGTCATTAAGGAGGTAAGAACGAAGACTGAGGACCGGATCGTAACCAAACTCTCAAATCAATCGATAATAGTCAAGGCAATATGGAAATCTGCTCTAACCAGCTTTGCCGAATCGCAGCAACTTACATCGATGGGGACCTGCTCCAAGTCCCATTTGCACAAAATCATGATTGATAAATGAAATATTTAATAATTAATTGAAAAGTCATCTAATTAGTTTATTTAAACTAAAAAATTATTAAAGACACTCCCCTTAATTCCCGCCCAACAACAACAAGCATTCAAGGAAACATGGAGAGGGTATCAATTGACGATGATGATCTCTCAGGTGTTGACTGCAGCTGACGGGAGGTTGGACCTTGTACAGCTGACTTGAAGCTCATGTAGTTCAAAACAAGTGACAGGCATACTAGTGTGGCAAGTTGCATGTACGTTCAACTTTCAGTAACACATTTTTTTCCAAAGCGTGGTGGGCATCTGGCCAAGTTGCAATCCATGAAATTCATTTCTTATATGTTGTTGCCAACAAGTGGCAAGTGCTTAGATAGCGGCCACAAAAAATTGCAGCCCTCATTTGGACAGGAGTGAACCGTAGCAGGTTAGATGCTGCACTTACAAACTTGCTTGCCTTTCCACGGCACTTCATATTACGTTCTTAAACATAAAATTTTGTGAGCTTAATTACAGAGTCTCCATGAAGATGCGATTCATTTCGATATTCATAATGACGATTCCGAGCAAATTGCGCCTGCAGAAGAAAACATTGTTTGAAGCTTCGGGAAGTTTAGCCTACGTTGAAATCTGCTCAGCGACTTGATATGGCCAACATTGTCTCTTCGATGAATAAAAGTTTAAGTGGCGAAAGTTAAGACTTATTTCGAGGATCACAGAGCTGAAGTTGGTTGCAAGCAACTTTCTGACGGCATTAGAAATCCTGTCTTGCCGCACCACGAAATAAGGGCAAAGACCCTTTTCCTTGAAAGAACAAAAAAAAAAAACTCCATATTCTGACTGCCTACCGCTTCTTGTTTTTTTGTCTTCTTTCGAAAAGCAAGTGCCTACAATCACATGATCAATTTTAAAAGTGTGCGTGTGTGTGTTTGTGTGTGCATGTATGTGTTTTCTTGTGGAAGGCAAGTCACGCAGCGCAGAAGAGCCTGGGACTTTTTTTTTTAGCTTGGAAAAGATTTGTTGAAATGAAAAGATGACGAAAACGTGCGCTGCTCTCTCTAAATCTATTTATTCGCCAAATTTGCTTGAAACGGCATTATATATCTGTGAAAATTTTAGCTCCTTTGACCGGGAAGCACTCCGTCATAGATCGATCCTTCTTGCAATCCATGCGGTCGTTGCCCAGCAGGTTGTTGTGGCGTGGAGGAATTTTCGTGGGACACCACTGCTTGTCCTCGTCGTACGAGTGACATGGTAGTGCGCAAGCGTCGTCCCCATCGATCTTCTGTCCGTAGCATGACCTTGGGTATCTGGGAAATCAGAGGATGGAGAAAAGATCAGCGATAAAATCATCTGTAAACCAACGCTGCAAGTAATTTTATGGAGATCCAGAGCTTTAACTGAATATGTGATTGAACGAATATAGGCATTTCAACGACGAAGTCAGACTTTATTAAAACTTTCACCGCAATGGCTCATTGCACAACGCTTCTACTCAGAGGCAAACCAGCAGGTTAAAGCAACAGGAGTCACAGGCAAGTTCCATACATATGATCCGCGAGGCCCTTATTTGTTCTCATATATAACAATGCTAATAACAATAATAATATTATGTTATATAATAATATAATATATATGTAAGATATAATATATATAATATATATACGCAATAATATATAATATGCTAAATAATGCTATGCAATATATATTATTGTACAATTATAATAATAGACATAGTGCATATATATATATATATATATACATATACATACTAGATATATGCATATATACATACATATTTACGATCGGCTCATACGCTTACCCGAAGGTGACTTCGGACTTGTCAATCGGATCGGGGCACTCGTCTTCGCAGAGGCACAGACTGCTATCGAAGAACGCGTTCAATTTGTCGATCATATTTTCCCAGACCAACTTCGCGGTGTTCTCTTGAATGGTGTGGAAAATATAGAATTCAACATCTGACATCAACTCCGCATACTCCACTCCCGTTGCTTCATCCTTAAACTCGAGCCATGAGGCAAAGAAGCACTGCAGTCCTCGGCAGCTTCTTCTTTTAGGCCACCCTTTGCTGTGCCTAATGCCTACTAAACCGCGATATCGGGCACGAAACAGGGCTTTGGCAGCTTCTATGGCATCTTCGCGAATCTCTTTCATCTTCTTTCCTAAGCTGCACTTGTCAATAGCTTTGTTCTTGATCATATCAAGATAGACTGCGGACATGTACGTGACGTAGGCAGGCAGAGCAATGGTCCACATCGAGTTGAAGCCCTAGACGGTAAAAAAAAAGCCATCAGATGGTAGGCCCCACTAGGTGCAGTGGTTTGCTATCCATGAGCAATGCGGCTAATTAGATGACACTTTTTAATATTCCTGCCTATATCGTCAGTATGACTTCAGTTTCCCGCACAACTTTGTTAAGCCACTCCACTTAAAAGTATATATCACCTGTGCTTGGAAACGAAGTAATCTTGAATAATTCAAGCATGCGTAAAAGTAAATATTGCCTTTCCTTAGAAACGATATGATCTTAAGGCACTCAGCTAACGATGTCTACATAGCGTTAAGCATAGTTGAAATTTTTATTGGATGTCCAGTGGGCACTTCGGCATCTAGAAAAACATATTTCTATATCGGAGGAGAACTTTAGAACTTGCATTAAGTATGAATTCAGCTTACATTAGGGATGAATTTTACACTGCCCCTTGCTTTGAGAAAGTTGCTTATCTCAGGAAGGGATCTTGCGTTAGTAGAAATACGAAGAAGGGCAATGGAAAATTAAACATCTTAGTCGGTCACCTTAAACCTGAAGCGAATATTACAACTTACAACGCGCTCAAAGGTCTGCGGTAGAAACTGCTCCTTGCGTGACAAAACGTGCATCTCTAGTTCGTCCTCTGTTAAGTTCTTCCTCTTCATCAAATGCTGCAACTGGTTGACATGAAAGAGCAGGTTTCCGAAATGCCACTTGCTTAGATCGGCCGATATTCGTTCGTTCAGTCTCTCCTCGATCTGGACCCAGACATTCGTGTTCTTCTCTTCACCTGCAAGCTTTACCAAGATGTCGGTGAAGTATGGAAAAGCAACAGCTGCCGCTGGGTTTCCGGAGTATCCTAAGACTTTAGCAACAGCCGCCCCATAAGCGACTATGACTTTCTGGAGATTTGTCTTGCCGTCCATGTCTAAAACGACAAATTATCTCTGCACAGGTCTAAGTCAAATTTATTTTCACTCATATATCACTATCAACGCAAAGTATCGGATTAACTCGGCTAT
Organism: Craspedacusta sowerbii; assembly: GCA_003687565.2. Taxonomy (NCBI): domain Eukaryota; kingdom Metazoa; phylum Cnidaria; class Hydrozoa; order Limnomedusae; family Olindiidae; genus Craspedacusta; species Craspedacusta sowerbii. The sequence continues at coordinate 6,905 of QQSS02228659.1, read as the reverse complement.
ACTAAAATCCTGATTTAAATACGAAATGCTTCTTTGAAAAAAACGTAACCGCCAACCCGCGTTGAATACATCTATTGGAAAAACGTTTTTTCATTTCGATTACAGATTCTGTTCTTCCATCCTATAAGTTTTTTGTTTACTAAGAATGGGTTCCTTGAACTCTGCAAGCGTTTTCTAAACATGAAAATCTGTTCCCTATTACAGTCCATCTCTAACTAACATGGCAGTTAACGGCAAATGTGCTTTTACTAACCAGCTACAATAGTCCGCTTTAATTTTGGGCGCCGAATGCCGGAATCAGTATTATCAGAAGAAATACTTCCTGGTGCTTCGGCAGTTTCATCGTCACTCTCACCCTCTTCAAGTGCTTTGCTATCAGCGATAGCCAACGTGCCCAGGCTTCTTCTCTGGATGCTTATGGCATCAGGATGCATGCCAACTGATTTACCGAGGAAGCAAACCCTGACGAAAGTCAGGATGCAAATCAACAAGCATGCCGTAGGTTGCATACTAAAAGAAATATAAAAAGCAATCCAGGAAAAAGCTTGCCATTTTTCGAACAAAGTAGTAATAGAGTTGTCTGACATGAGATAGATGATGAAGTTTTGAAATTTCAGGTTCAACATTTGCCCTCTGTGAGGCTTGAACCTCAGCCGTGCGAGCTTGCTTGCTAGTTAGCAACGAATAATGACTTGCAATTCTTGTCTATTCACTCCGCATTCGGTCTGGTTGTAAGCGCTCTCTGCCTTCCACTGTGGCAACCTAGTTTCAATACCCTGTACGTCACTTCATGGATTACTGGTGAACAACTGGTGGACAACTGGTGAACAACTGGTGGACAACTGGTGGACAACTGGTGAACAACTGGTGGACAACTGGTGGACAACTGGTGAACAACTGGTGAACAACTGGTGAAGATTGCATTCTTGCCAAATGCAATTATGGATGCATGTCATATGGTTGTTCAGCATTCGATGCCATCGACCACACCGACATAGGAGTAAGATTATGAAGCGAGAAGGACATTTATTTTGGCTAAGGCTGATGCATGTACACAGTATTGTTTTTTTTTTCGAAATCTCAGCAAAGTTAAGTTGACCAAAATGGCGGAAATATTTCGTGGATTTTCAAGGAGCTCCCAGCGCAGTTTGAAAATTGAAAACCTTCAACTTACAAAGGTAGATACTTACCTTCACATTAGAGACCACAATAGCTTCCTGTGCTGCAAGTTAACTTTTGGCCAACTTAACTTTCCTTGGCAAGTCACTCCTACTTATATGAACGCGATAAAATATGCTCAATCAAGCAAGTGATCGCCAAACATTCAAAAGAAAATTGTTGCAATGGCCTCATCGCATGAAGCACTTTCCGATGTCAAAACATCAGTCAAGCATGCTTAAAAGCAAACATTGCCATAGTTTTAAAACAAAAAAAAGTATGCCGCTTCTGATGTTAAAACATCAGTTAGGCATGCTGAAAAGCAAATATTGCAATAAAAGAAAAAAATAATTTAAAAGCATGCGGCTTTTTATATCAAAATATCATTCAAGCGTGCTTAAAAGTAAATATTACCTTACCTTAGACATAAAATGATCTGGAAGTGTGCTGCTAGTAATATAAAGCTAGCAGCCAAGCGTAGGAAAAAGCAAATAAAGCCAGGCTCATGTATAGACACGCTCACCTCCTTCTGAGTGCAGTCGCTCTTATTGATTCTTCCTTCATTCGGAATGTGATTAGAGAATTTAAATTTTCTGTTCCATGTTCTGATTTCACTTTTGCTTCCGGTTATTCGATTTTTTATGTTTTTATTTTTAATTCTTTATTTCAAGCCTGCATAATTACTTACATACGTTATTTAATGAAGAAATTAGGACCCTCGGTGGGTAAATCTTCAAGGCAAAGAATAAAGCTAATAATTTTCGTGACGTTTCGGTCCTTTCTTGGACCATCTTGAGACTAAACTATTCTTGTTCGTTTAATATTTACCCAATTTTTTTAGCTCAATATTTCAACTTTTTTTTTGCCTCTCGAACTTTGGAATGAAATGGTCTGTCTATTTTATCTTGTTTCGGTGTTCTTGCATCTTCTGGATGGCATATCATATAATTGGCGTAATATCACGTGATCCTCGCCGTGATAGAGGCTCAGAAAGCAAACTGATCAATAATAAGTAATTTAATTCATACAAAACTAACCGAATAAACAAATGTTTGTATAGATGTAAAGGAGATAAGGAATGACAAGCGAATAAACTGAAATACTAGAGGAAAAAAATACATGATAAATTAAATAATACATAATAATACCTCAACCGACCAATCAATTATGAAGCAAATGTTTAAATTAATAAGCACAGTTACTCATTAGGACAGCATACATCACTGGGACTCATCAATGGCTAGGATTGCAGGTGAACAAAATGTGAAATAATCTTTAAACAATATTCTTACTCTTTTCTATTTACACAGTTTTCGATAAAATCTTTTGCCATTTTCAAAAAAATTTTGGAGCATAAACTTTCATATGTAAGCCAGAGTTGTTTCACTCCAGTCGTTGCTGATAATCATCCAAGGAGTTTCTTATAAAATGTGCAGAGAATTGATTTATTTTGAAGGTTTTCTTAGTTAAGTCGCAGTAGAAGCCAAAACATGAACTATTGATTTTGAATGCGCGGTCCGCAAGTGCTCCACTAATCCTTCTTTGTAAGTAAACGAGTAGAAACTAGTGAAGTTCATTCAAACTCCAGTGGATGTGTTCTTCTGAAAAATGGAAGCATTGAAAGTTCTCACCTGCTGCCTTATGCAACAGAACATCAAAAAACCTACGTCGTACTCCACCGTAAATTTAAAATTCGGATGCCTAGAGTTCAAATACTCAAGAAAGTGCGAGCATAGCTGTCAAACCAGCCAAAAACGTCATCCAAATATAGCCCTTAAAGAATTTTTTTAGGTACAACCCTTCGATATGCACACGCAGAATCAGGGCACTGAAATAAGATTTGGAAACAGCGAAGCAGAAAATCTAGCAAAGCCTGATGAATTTTTACATTAAAATGCAGATGAGCGCAGTGCAGAGACGAGCAGAAGCGCACGAAAAAGTGGAAAATAAATTTTCATTTTGGGGTTGATTTGGATTTGTTTGCGGAGGATATGCACAGTATTCTGAGAAAATTGACGCTGAATATCCAGAGGATCCTTGGTATGAATCTTCATGAAGAACATTTTTTGAGATAGGGTTCATAAACAGCAGTGGTCCCCGAAAAATGTGTGGGCCTGGGACCCCAACTGTTCATTATCCGGCCCTGCCTCTCCACCAATAGTATCGTATTTTTTTTTTTTTTTTTTTGCATCACTAAGGTATCATAGTCTTCTCTCATAAGTGACTCAAACAATTTTATTGACGACAAACTCTTTTTAGTGGCTTGGCCATTGGGGTTGTCGCCTTGGTTTGTAGTCCAGAGGTCTGGAAGACGCGCCGTCTTTCTCTGGTGTCAGAGACGAGTGGTACTGCTAGGATTTCAGCGCTTATGATTAAACTCTAGTGCTGCTCATGCCGGTCAGTTTTGGCTGCTGTCCGAGGTAAAGACTGTACCTTCCGCAGGCGTGAGTGAGGTTTGGTCATGGCGGATGACCCTGATTATGGGTGTGGCTTCGCTGATGGGCGCTGACGTATGACGAGTACCCTGTTCTTGCTTCTTCATCATGCTCCATGGAAGCTGGATGGTGTAACCGACCATCTTGTCCGAGGACTTTACCATAGATCCAAGGCTGATGTCTGTAGGCTGGAGTTGGGCGATAATAGACAGAAGCACCCGTGGTAGGCTTTGATCCCTGCTGTCCGATCGTACAACAGCTTTGCTTCCTCTCTTTACTGCATTATTTCTTTGAACATTTGACAATTTCATTGTCTGCAAGTCGCAGGGTCGCGGTTCCGATGTCGTCTTTGACGTGGGAAGAGTTGTGTGCTGTCTAGTGGCTGCCATTTGCGCGAGAGTCTCTGACAGGAGATCATCTTCTATCCTGTCTATCGGGGCTGCAGTCAGGTAGGCTCATTCCATGCATGGCGTGCACATCACTTCGATGAAGTTTGACATTCCAGGCCAGAAAAGAACGTCTTTCGCCATCCTTATGTTTGAGGCGGGCTTAAAGTGGTTCTGAGCGTCTCATGGCACACAGATGATGGCACTAAGATATGATTACCTTTGTAAATAAGACCTTCATTTACCGACAATTCGTCTCTGCAGCTCAAGCATGGGTGCAGCGATCATTCCTCGATCAGCTGGTTGGGCGAGCCTCTTATACTTGTAGAGTATAGTAGTGATTGTTCTGAATCAGCGTGTGTCGCTGAGCCTTTATTTCTCTCCGTCTGACTTTTCTATTTGGGATGGGAATTTGGGTGATTTGGGTGATCCTTTCAGTTTCTGTCCGAACAACCTTAAACTGCAAATGTCGTCCCTGTAAACAGTCTAGGGTGCTCGCGAAAACGTGTCTGCATTGTGAAGCGGCGAGTCTTTTTATGTGTACCACGCACGAATTGTAGCTATGCAGTCTTGACAGCATGCTTTGCCGCCTTGCTGACACCTTGTTAACAGCTTTTTCGGAATATGATCTCTAAGTGTTTGCCGTCAGTAAGAGCATAGATGGGGCAATCTCCGAAAAGCCGATAGTCAAATTTTTGATTGACAGGTAGCCATTAATTTGAGAGTAGCGCTTTATGGTGACTGTGAGTAAACATGAGGTGCAAGTGATCGGTAGAAGTCGATCTTGATCGTTTCGCAGCTCTAGCAGACTTCCTCTTCCATGATCGCTTACGTCAGCCTGCAAAGCAATTGGCTTTTCTAAACGATAGAATTGCAGAGTGTATTAGCAACAGCGCGTGTTGCTTCTGGAAATTCTTTTTTTTTTTTTTTTTTGCACTACTTGCACTTCCACTTCTTTTTTTTTTGCAAGACCGTAACTAATTTGATTTACTCTGTGAGTTAAATCAGCTCTAAATTTTGCACTGCCAGTAGCAATGGTTATTTCCAACGATGTGGGCTGGGAAAATTTTAAACTCGAGGGAATAAAATCCGTTTCTTCGTTCGCACAAACGTCTTCACAAAAGGCTTGGAATTATAATGTAGCTTCTAGTCATAAGCATGAGCAAGCACAAACATTCAAGCATGGCTTACTGTGATGTTCTGAGATTTCTTATCGCATGTAGAATGTTGATTCTAAATGAGCACACGAGGCAAGGCAGAGTCGAGAAAAGAAGACGTCTTTGTTTCGTATTCCCGTGTTTAAGTCGTTCGCAGAATCCTAAAGAAACCTATCACAGCTTGGAACAACGCATTGGTTCCAAATCTGTTGTAGTGATCTGCATGTGCCAAGATGCCTTAAAATTGCACAGTCTTTCGTAAACGTACCGAAGGTACAAAGTGTCTTATTTAAAAGCTCGTGTATCACCAGACGCGGGTTATATTAACAAATCAAATGCGAATCTTTTTGTGTGCAGGGCGAGAACGTGACAGGACAAATATTTCTTCAATTATACTAGAATCGCCTGCTAGAGCTTTTAACAACTACAGGCTGCTCGTCTATGGTAAACTTTACTTTGCTCTACGAACTATTTCCCGCCTAACACCTCCAAGGTCGTTGAAGAAGTTCCTTAGATCGTCTTAAAGAAGCTCGTTGGAGGAATTCAGTAGTAGGGTCTTAAGAAAGCAAGGACACAGTTGCAAGACGGAAGGTATGCTCAGATGTGGTTAATGCAAGAGTTACTAAATACCCATATGTCCTATGCCGCTTACTACGATTACCTCTTTCGGAAATTTCACCTGAATAATGCAAATTCTCGTCAGATATTGTTATTATTATTACTATATTATTATAGACTAGGTTCAGTTTTTGGCTTGGCTTTGCCCTAACTCTAATAATTATATTTGCATTTAATAATTTAGGAAATCAAGTCTATCAGCGCAAAGGATGGAAATACTCTCGTTTAAGACGTTTTCAAGAAGGGTTCTTTTGTTAGAAAAGAGTTGCAAAGCGCTCGGAGTGAAGTTCCTTCCTCACAAAACGTGCTCAGTTGAGCTTTGCTCAAACCAATGCAACGTTTATAAAGAAAAACACAAGTTTTAAACTGGATCTAAGCAAGAAGAGACTATCCAGTTATCCTTTTTTCGAGGTTCTAGCTCGTACAACAGGGGCATAAGGTCAATGAGACATGCATGATTTTTGTTCTTAACTATTCTAACACTATGGATATGATGATCATGTAGGCCATTTCTAATATAATGCTAAAAATTTGCAAGCTGGATAAAAGGCAACCGACCACATACATCTGATCAGATCTTACCTTTCGTTTCTATTGGAGGCAACATTTCAGGTCCATTGATGTGTAATAAGTTTCGTTTATGACACATGATGAAAATTATTGCATGCATTATTCTCGTGCCGTGTTTTATATCTTTCATTGATCTTTCATGTGTCTTATGGTGCAGTCATTAATTAAATTCATTTCTTTAGAATGAAGGCAATATTCGCTATGCACGAGGTGGCTTAAAGTTAACATTCCTAAGGAACTCTATCAGTATTCAATGTTGGAGAATAACTGTGAATATACCCTGGCCAGCCTTCATATAATGTGGGATGACTTAGCAATTGCCACTACAACAAGAAGAAATTTTCATAACCATGGCCAGAACAATTCTCTTTCAACAGGCGTATGTCAAAACCTTTCAGTTTGGGCAACGCACTTGGTGCTTGCTTTTATACTTGATCTTCTAGCGAGTAACCCAAGACTAGTATTTATTCAAATATCTGTGGAGAAATATCTGTGAGTATATATATATATATATATATATATATATATATATATATATATATATATATATGTATATATATGTATATATGTGTATGTGTGTA
>QQSS02228648.1:0-10381 GCA_003687565.2 Craspedacusta sowerbii | reverse complement strand
TACATACATACATACATACATACATACATACATACATACATACATACATACATACATACATACATACATACATAGCTGCACGCGTCCGTGCCTGTAAGTATTAATTGCTATTTTTCACTTGACTCGTAGTGGTCTTTTGGTGTTGTCCTGTGGGAGTTGATGACTTTGGGAAAGCAGCCCTACTCTGGAGTTGCCAATCACGACATGGAGGCCCACCTGTCGCAGGGACATCGCCTTCACCAGCCTCAACACTGTCCGGACGAAATGTAAGCTCCCTTTCAACATTTTCGAAATGTTGGCTCCCTTTACGCAAAATTTTGTTTCCCGATCTCAGTTCTCTACTCGAAAGTGTTGACTTTTTCATTCAGGATTCTTTTCCGTCGCAGATTTTTTTTATCATAGAGTGGATATTTTGTTGTTTTGGATGCCAGAACGTGTTTACATTCTGCTATTTGAATTCTTCTAGATATTCAATCATGACTTCCTGTTGGCACGCCGTGCCTACTGAGCGCCCGACTTTCACGCTTCTTTGCAGTAGCCTTGGGGCTTTCGAAGGCAAATATCTTCGGTACACACTTGACTTTAACATATCACCCACGCAGACACCTGCCGTCTGAGAAGGTGTCGTTCCTCTAGTTTCTCTCTCTTCTTACGCTTACACCCATTCGACTTCATGTGTTACGACGCAATGCGTGGAATTAATGCATCAGAATAATGTATGGAATCAAGCTTCAAGCCTGTATCGGGAGTTATCGCTTCTAATAAGTATTTGGAATATGTCCTGCGAAGAATTGCTTGGAGTTGGATTTGCCAGGTTACGTGGTAGATATGAAAATCGTTGCTTTGTCATGTGCGCCAGGCCGCTCTTTCTATTTCTCGTGTTTTTTTTTCTAATTGAAAATACAAAGCGTTCTTCTCTGTTTATTGTCTTATTTTTGTATGTTCTCTTGCGTTTCTTATTTGCATTTTGTGGTTCTTGTTATTGTTTTTTTTTTGTTGTTGTTTATTTTCGTTGTTGTTGGTTGGATGGTTTCGGTTTCTTCAGACCAAGCTGTGAACCTGTTTCCTATGACGTCATTCTAGTTGATTAGCGTTGCCCTCCTGAGCTATTGACGCTTTCTGTGTTTGGGTTCCAAGTTGCTGTCATCGATGAAAGTCTTGGCTTCGCGTGACTAGTATCTATAGTTGTGTCTTGTGACTACAGCTTAAATTAGTAGCTTCGGAAGGGGTTGGGGATAAACTCATCTTGCCACCAAATTACTATTGATAATCTGACGTACTTTCGTTGTTTGAATGGTAGCGATCGTTGTGCGGTAGTAAGAGTTCTAGTTCTAGGTTTTGGATGCGCTGTTTAAGGCTGATCTTATCCATACCGTTCGGGTGCTTAACTCTTGGTCTAGACCTGGCTTAGCGGCCACGATGTATTGAAGTGTCCAATTATTTGTACTGGTGTAGCGCAGAGCGTCTCTTCTCGTCAATCTGGTTCTCTGTGCCCGTCGTTTTCAGGGGGATTCTATAAAGTCGACCTTCAGGTGCACGAATTCTTTTGCTTACCATTCGCCTTTCAGTTTATAATCTCTTCGGTTTTCGTGTCAGACCATTTCGTGGCAGTAACTGCCCAGAAAATGTGCGTGTGGAAACGATGAAGAGTGTGTGCGGTGGTATGTCGTGTGCATTTGCATGTCTGCCGTATCCGCTTGCCAGGTCATTTTCAAGTGGCGTTGAAGGCCATTGCTTTCAATGTGGAAAGTCCTGAAGTCGCCAGGTAGACATGGCTGGTTGTTTTAGCTGTTTGGCGTTTTACTGTTAGCATTTGCTTCTCAATTTTCACGTGTTTCTGCTCTTTGCATTTGTCAGAATGGTGCAGTGTTATTTCGCCGATCAGTTGCTCCTTGTGTCGCCTGTTTTATTTTATTTTGTAGTTATTATTATTATTTTTTTTTCTTCGAGGTTCTCTGCTCACCTATGTAAATCCGACGACAGTGAGCCGTTCCGTGGAATTCTAAGCTTAGCACTCTCTGCTACACCCTGTTATTTCGCTCGAGTTCTTTGCTTATACACTGGACCTTGTCGTTTTGGGTTTTCCTCGCATCTGAACTCTGTGGGTTTGTCTGTATTCGCTCTTCCCTCCCGTCTCCCCGCCCACCTACCCAACCTGTCACCCTCCCAAACGATGAGACGAATCACGCTGCATAGGCCACTGGTTTTCTCCTCTCATTTGTTGTCTTTGGAAATGCTATAGCATTGCGCTTTCATATTATTAATCCCCCACTTGCATCTTTCTCCAGACAGCACCTGACCCCCTGCAAATCAATCAACCTCGTGCATGCCTAAGTGAAAATATCGCTCAAGGTTTTTTTTCTTGTGCCTTTTGAAGACAAAGGAGCAACTGAAATTGTAAGTAGTCCGTAGCCTCTGATCCGGTTGATTTTATAAATAAAATGAAGAAATGCCTACGTACACTGCGGAATATCTTTGCCGCAGCTTGTTACATTATTTAACGTGTGAATACGACCGACCAGGTCTATCACTTCTCGCTCGCACAGCTTGTGCCGTCATTCTTTTCTTTCAAGTCTGCTCATTGACAGTAGTAGTCTAGCATTTGTGTCTGTGCAGAGGTCTGTTGCATTTCTATCTTTCGATTTGCTCATCAACGATCTGAGATATTATGAGATGCCCTAAGTGTATTGGGCCGAAATTGGTTGTTTTTGTTTAGTAGTCGTTGTTTTCATTGCCCACCCACTTTCTGCATTTGCCTCTTTGTCCTGTTGAGTCGAAGTTGATTGCCTTGTGGCTCGAAGTGAATCCTTTTTATTTTATTGAAAAGTAGCGACTGATATTGGGAGGGTGCATACCTTATTTTTGTTCATAATTTGTATACTGCTGTTAGTTTTAGATAAAGCTGGAAAATATTGTTCATGTAAATATGCGATCGTTGGAAGCCGCGTTATATTCGAAATGGAGCTGTTGAGATAAACATGAAATAATCACGGAAGCCTGCTGCCATGTTGACTTCTTTCTGGTGCGGCTCCTGTACCGGCTTTGCCGGAACGAGCTTGTTTGGTGTGTGAGATGATGTGATGAGCGAGGTCGTACACGTTGTGTGAGACAAAATGCGGTACTGCGAACCTCCCAATTTGCGACAAGCTTCTTATGTAATGCTAGATGGAAGGATAAGAGAATTTCTGAAACAAAAATATGAAATCCACGGACGAGAGCCCTTACATCCGCTGCGGGTACGACGTCATTTGTAGGCGCCGTGATTCTTGGATTTTGTCATTCACAGAAAAACGTCACTTCCTCCCAGGTAGGGAACCAGTGCTCAAAAAACGCTAAATAATAGCAGCTAGTTGTTGCCAATTCGTGAGCTGAACATTGGTAGTGATGACTTCTTTGTTGCTGCCTCATTTCATTCTTGTTAAATAACCGATTCGGAATCTTCGGCATCCCTGCAGTTGCCTAGTTTGGCACTATAGAATAGAGTCTTTGATATCTATGAGCAGAATTTTAGTTATACACAAGTTTTGGTAATCAACATATGTGAGATTTGCCGTTGTGAGGGATTGTGGGTAGTGCTATCCTCGCAGTAAAAGCTATGATGCAGTAGCTGCATATCGCGGCTTGACCTTATGAAACTTGTACCTCCTGCGCGCATGTTCAGCCCTATGTCGCAACTTACAGGATGCAAATACATGGTAGGATTACAACGCCAGGTCTACTTGCAGTTTTTGCATCCGCTGTGTTTCGAAGCCCCCACCCTCTTCCCCCGCGAGAACACCAGCAGACGAAAAGGGAGCGCCTGAGAAATATTGGGCATCTGTTTTACGACACCCGACACTCCTCAGATAAAGCTTGTGTAGCAGTTAAGGCGGAAAATGTCTCACGGTGCTTTTTAATTTACCTTTGCCTGACAAGGGAGGAACTGAAATTGTAAATATTCAGTAGCCTCGGATCCGATTGAGTGCATACACATGCATGAGGAATACCTTACGTAAGTTGTGGAGTTCGTAGTAAGTGCAAAGATAATTTGCTATGGATTCTTCCGGCAGTAGTCGCACTGTGCTATTGGATAATCTAAAACGAGAGTCTAACTTCTCGTACTTGCTTGATTAAAACTCCACTGAGTAGGGCGTATGTTGCTGATCCATCCCTTGCCGAGACGCTGACTTCATCCAAATTGATGTTCAAACTATCTTGCTGTGCGATGCCGATTATTTACGTAGCTTCTGCGCTCGCGTCAGAAAATACAGCACTGTCATCCATAGACATCAACTTCCCCATGTTGTTGCTGACATCATACTGCACATCCTCGCAACAGCGTCAATGACTCAGATTGGATGGTACTTCCTTAGAACACTGAATAGCTAGAGTCCCAAACAGAGAGGTATGCGTTGTACTAAAGCGTCACCGCCTGTCATGAACATATTTCGTCAAAGCCAGGATTTCTTTCATTCTGTAACGATAGCTGCTGAGCTTCAGCAAAAGTATATCTTCTCGGAAAAGATGTTCTGGTCAATTGATTGCCTATGCGTGTGCCAATGGTCAGGGCTGTGCCATGGTTTTATTGTTAATGAAAAAGTTAATTCCATTTCCTGATATGCTTCTAAGCATGCCGTCCGATTTCCTAACACTTTTATTCATGAAACTACTTTTGCCACGAAGCCGTCAAAGTGTTTGATGCCAGTGCCTTACCGATGCTTCATCTATATTTTTTGTCGCTGTGTTCCAGTACTTCTGTCTTTCCTTTTTTCTGCCGCACTTCCTTCTCACCTTAACGGCATAGATCTAAATTGCAAAGTCTCAACCTACTTTGCCTCTGCTCTAACTCTAACGTTCATCTGATATCCAGAGAGACGTATAGCGTTCGAGATCGGCACGGCATGTTTGCTTCGCACCTGATAACGACTTCTTCTGATGCTTCAAGAATAGCAAGATTCTTGGACGAGGCCATTTTGGAAGTGCTTCATGATCAACGAATCTTTCAGTCATCAGCAATTTAGTTTGCATGAAAGCAGTGTTTTACGTCCTTCTTTAAGTAATCGATCGTAAAGTCTGTTTGGCAAGTGCAGAATTGGGTCAAGGTTCGGATTGAGTCCCTTAACTGAAGATTTTGCAAAGCGGACGGACCCCATGGTTCATCGGCCCTCAATCCAGAAACGCAGCATCTTTTCGACTGATATTTCGCGTTACTTGGTTATTCATAGTTTGTCAAGAGCGGCTCTTGACCGCTATCAAGCAGTTTGATGCAGCAAAAGATAACATTTGCGGTTCTGGGTCTCACGTAAACAACCGAAGATCCTGCCATCCAGTTCTTCCTAGCTCTACATGCGCGTTTACGTCTCTTATGAGACAGTGATCAAGTCGGTCATAGCGATTTGAAACTCTTCGTAAAAACTATCCTTCAAAGCATTAAGGCTGGTCTCAGTTTTGGGATCGGATGGTGGAAGATATTTACTTTAGTAATGCCTTCTATGAACAGGACTGGCAATTGATCCAAAATTTTGCTGTTAAAGCTAACTGGATATCTAGAGCCTTCGAGTTGTGCGCACAAGCTAACAGTTTACGAGGGGCGTTTTAACCTTCACTCAAATTAAGCACTTGCAGATTTTATCATAGCTCAGTTATTCCAAGAATACTTTACCCCAAACATGAAAAACCCTCTTGTGTTAATCATCATTAAATCGCATTGGTGCTTCTTGGTGAAGTCGTGAACATCAAATATAATACTGACAAGATGTAAGTAGCCTCACTGCAAACTGGCAGTTGTATCGCGCTCACTCTGAGGCATTGTAAGGGCCCGCCATCACATACCCCAAGAGGGGAGAACGGCTACTGGAAGTTTTCGTTTGCTTGCTACTCGTGTAATGGTCGAAGATGGATTGGAGCCAATGTCGCGCTGAAGATCCCTGTCTGAATCGGAGCTACGCACAGGTACAACGTACTTTTCGCGGACATCATGCAAACGTCATCCAGCGATGGGTACCTTGGAAATAACCCATCGGGCACGGCCTACAATGCTCTCGCCTTCCGTGCGGCGGGAGATATATTCTTACACTTTTCTCGACCCTCCGCGATTATGAAGTCTTGACGTCAGAAAGATGTATACCTTCTCTTGACGTCAGAGAGATGTATTCTTTTTCAGCTGCTTCTTGACGTCAGAAAGATGTATACCTTTAAAGAAAAAGATAGCAAAAAAGATAGCAAAAAGGCACGACGAGCCCCCCTTTTTGGATGTATATATATATATATAGGGGGGCTGCTAGGTACTAGAGGGGTGGGGGCCTTGCTAACAGCCTTTGTGGATCATTGCATTATGTTATTCTTCTCAACTGCTTCTTGGTCTTAGGAGCAGGCCATGGTACTTTCGCTGACACAAAGTCATGGTGCTGAACCGTGGCAGGTTTATAATAATCAGTGAGCCACATTTGAGAAAGTTTTTAGGTGGAACTTATTAATTGTGAATACTTTGCACAAGCGTTTCAAATTATAAGTTCTTGATTCCTAGCAGGTTTTGGTGTTTTCACTGGTCCAGCTTATGTAATGCCTATACTTGGATGGTAATTGGAGAATGCATGGATTTTGAATTATGAGTCAGTTGTAAAGGATATGATTTTCTTTGTTGAGTTTGTCTTGAGTTGTTTGCTTGAAATTGATGAAATTATTACTCTGCACATCTCGTTTCTTTACAAGCATGTAAAGAATTTTTCACCTACCTATGAATATTATTCAGTCATGATAAAAACTGAGAAGCTCGTTCAAATTAAGAAGGGTTCACGCTCTATCATTAACATTGTGCGAGAGAATTATCTGCGTGATGATATTTCATGCAAAAGCACTCGGTGCTTGTTCTGTACCAGACCCACAAGTAAGTCCATCTTGTCCAGATTCCTACTGATTTCTGATTGCATTTAAAGTTTAAGAATGCAGTCGCTGCTCCTTTGTTCTTTTATTCAGACGTTTTAGAGTTTTTTGTGAAACATGTTCAACGTTTAATCAAATGGATAGCCTTACGTACGTTTTGTCCCGGCCCTGCCAAGGGACTTGTCAGCGACCTTTGGTGGGAGTCTTAACTGGCCAAGCAACTGCTTGAAGTCCCATTTATGTCTAACGTTGTAATTTTTATTAGTTATTACACACATGGAAATTGTGTAGGCGTGCAGGATTGTCTCTTATGGTTTTTTGGGTTTGGATTACATAGTTTTTACTGAGTAATTCGGCATTTCTTTATGATATTGGTATCTTTAATTTGTATTTTTCAAAGGTTGCAATCTTCTGCCAGATGACGTCACTCACTATCTGATGCCTGATTGCCAGGTAGGTTTTTGAATGGTGTTTACCAGACGATTCATTGTCAAACCATGATTCCTACAAAAAAGTTTATATACAAAAGTTACCTATGCGTGTCGCCCCTGCCATGTTTTTCAGTTATAATACAGCTAGATACTGTACTTTAACCAGAGCTTGAGTATTAATGATACTTGTTCTTCATGTAGCTTTAAAATAAAATGCAATGTGATACTTCTGAAGGACATTCACGCGTATGTAGTGCGGTGAAGTGGTACTGATTTGCACATCAATGACACATTCTGAATCAAGTGTGCAGTTGTAACCAGCGGATATATGTTTCTAACACTTTGTCATTATAATGGACATTCTAGATGCCCCTAAGTTATTCCCTCCAATCAATTTAATGAGAATTTCTGGCAAACTGCATGTAGTAGGGAATTACCTCAAGGCTTGTGGCAAACTGCATGTAGTACGGAATTTCCTCTGATTTGCACCTGAACGATAGCTATCTTTGAATTTAATGCTAGGCAGGTTCGTTCACAATGTACTTATCAATGAAAAGGGAGTTCTGGTACAAAAATTGTCTTTCTGACAGTGCCTCATACTCAATCTGTTATGTGAACTTATGTAAAATCCTTCCCCCCTTAGTCCGTCAGAGAGTAATCTCCCCTTAGCTTTAATGAGTGTTTTTTAGAAGGCTTCTAAGCCTATTTTAGACGTAGCAAAGCTTATGGCATGGCAATTGTATATGCGTTTTAAAATGAAAGTAATAAGTTATTAATGCAGACAATATTTGAGAGTTCTCACAATGCCATAATGCTCTTCTGGAGAATGGGCTTAAGGCATTATGGCCTGTTTATTGAACCTTATTTTCGCAAGCTTAAGTGCTGAAAATTTTTCGATTGATTAAAACCAATTATAGTTTAGCTGACGAGCGTTCATTTGGTCTGCAAGGCAATACCTTGAAGTAAGCAAATTTGATACATGCAATTCAAGACTCCATGGAATGAGCTGTTTAGAGATATGTGTTGTTGCCTTTGACCATGTGCCATTCTACATGCTGGGAAGGGAACGTCTTGGATTCTGCATAGCATCTCACCTGCAAAGGCCTTCTTGGAAAAGTAAATTCACTTTCAGAAAATTTTTTATTGCTTTTGTTTTTTTTTAAATGCCTTTTAAGCTTTTGCTAGGTTTGTTTGTGACAAGGAAAAGTTTGGCTTTGGTCACTTCATCAGTCATTTTTGGTTTTGGTTTATATTTCTTTGCTGCGTTTCACAACTTTTTAGGCTGCAAATGACTTTCTCGAGATTTTAGAGCTGCCGGAGATCACTGGAATTATCTTTCTGCAGACCGTTGTTGCTTATGTAAGTATCCTGTTGAGGCAACTTTGTTTTTGTAGTGTGTTGGTGAGGTTTGCTTGTAAATGCACATGTAGCTTTTCCTTATAATGTCAATGTCATTTTAACCTTTAATTGAATGTCTTTGATATAGCCAGGACTTGATCGGTGTGATTCAAGTTTTTAGCATCCGACTTTAAAAATGCACTGGAGCTTGTTGACTTTTTATTTTTTAAAACCTGCTTGGCTTTCATGTTTCAGCTGTTTTTAACTTGGAAATTATTTGGCGTCATGCGTTTCTCCTTTTTGTGTTAAGGTTAAGCATGTTAGTGGTCGCAGACTCTGCCATAGGGTCAAAACCCTGCTTCAAATGGGAAGTAAACAGTCAGTTCTGTTTAATAACGAATTCCACAAAGATTGCTATGTTCTTAGATGCTCGAGTGATAGCTCAATTTCCTGGAGGAGTAGGTGAAAAACTTTATTCATAGTTTTCCTGTGATTAGTTTTGTGTCTGCTATTACCTGGTCCTTAATTAAAGCTTTCTTGCTATAGCATGTGGTCAATAGTTTTCCAATCTGCTGTGTTTAGGCTGCTGTTGTTTAATTGTATGTATAAATGTAAGCGACTTTTAGATTCGGTCATTGTAAGTTGTGCATGACGTCTTTGTTCATAATTAAGGGCCTTAAGAAACTGTATAACCAAGTCGCTGATTTTTTTCGGCTGAAAGCTGATATTAGTATAGGCGATTTCTTTTTGCCAGTACAATGTCGTTCATTGATTGTTTACGTCATAAGGCCTTTTTGTATAAACGAACACTTAGTGGGCCACAATGTTTTTAAAGCAAAGACAAGAATTAAAAACGCGACTTTGTTCATGACACACGTTTCGATGCTTCATGCATCATGTTCACTATCAAGCTTCGCAAAAATTAACAAAAACTCCGTTTTTATACAAGCAACAAATTCAACACATGTCCAGAGGATAGGACGTTACATCTTTGTTAAGACTCGGTTTTAGCTGCTTGATAGTCAAGCTTTCCTTAATCAGAAGTTCTAAATCGCACGGGATAGCGCTTCGACGTTTTCAAAGTGACAATTGTGTTTGCATTTGGTTTATCTTTGATTGGGTATAACTGTGTCAGTGCATATAAGAGCCTGTGTGGGTTGGTTTATAATATGTTCTGGTAAGGAAATGATCCGATGTCTTTTCAATTGTAACGTCAAGAAAATGAAAAATTCCTTCCTTACCTCCCGTTTCAACTTCCTTTGTAAAATTAATATTCGGATGGAGGCAATTGCCAACCCACACTGGCTCTTATATGCACTGGCACAGTTCTACCCCAAGGAAATATTAATAAAGACTTAATAAACTTAATAAAGACTCTATTACATCGTGCGTGAAACGTTTGCTCTTCTTTGGTTCGGTTTAAGAAGAATAGTGAGGTTATAAAGCGTAATCTATTAAAAAGCCAATTTCCTGAAGGTCTACTTAATGCGGTGATTAATAATTTTGTGAACGAATCGACACGTAATGATCGACAAAGTGACGTTGATAAGGTTGCTACTGTTCCCAAGAACGAAATTTTTCTAGTGTTACCCTATTTTGAGTCTGCCTCTGAAAGTTGTGGTGAAATTGTAAAAAAGTTAATCCAGAGAGCTTATAATCAAGTACGAGTTCGATTAGTTTTTCGGACCACGTTCCGTATTGGTGATCTGTTTAGTTTTAAAGACTTTATACCTAAAAGGTTGTTATCTAAC
>QQSS02228626.1:0-10382 GCA_003687565.2 Craspedacusta sowerbii | reverse complement strand
ATTATTATTATTATTATTATTATTATTATTATTATTATTATGTAAAAGTTGTAAAAGTTTAAAGGAACGAGAGTGATGTTCAAGAGAAATTCATCCGAGGCACCATGCCTAGAATAGTGAGTGGTGCCGAGGTCTACCGAATGTATCGTAATAAACTGAGAAATTTATGAAGTTTAAAAAAAAATTATTATTATTATTATTATTATTATTATATTATTTGTCTTTAGATTTCTTTTGAATGTTTATGGACGTCTCTCATTAGTATGCGTGCGGGTAAGTTTATATATTATAAATATATTAACAGAGCGCTGTTTTGTCCATTAAAACCAAGGATTAACGAACAATTTTCAACTAAAGCATCGTTGTGATGGCCATCATCCTAATCTATTACACCATCCAGGTCAAACTGAACTTTCAACCCATTGTGCTAAAAGGAAAGTTTGTAATTTTAGTAAGGACTTAAGTGTGACTATCCTGCAGCGTGGTGTCAGTGGCTCAGATGAGCAGACTCTATTCAACGAGGATAGGTGGATAACACGACCACAAATATTGCATCCTTTATTGCAAGAACGTTCGAGTATCTCCAATGGCATAGAGCTATGCTTTGGTATTTCGCTAATACTATATTACATTTTTTTCGGTCTTCCTGTTCTCTTTGCATGTTTTAGGACGTTTGTAATTAGTATGCATACGCGTACGTTTTTCCTTTCATCCTCTCTAGTTTTAGTAGCACAATCTTTCTAATAGCTTTAGCTAATTATGATTCCACCAGCTGCTAAATTATAACCGAAAAAAAATCACCATTGTTTTACTAATTCTGATAATTCTGTCCTTGAAATATTCGTACCCTATGATCAACCCTACCTATCACCAGTAGTTTACATACGAGTCTCTGCAAGCCTATTGCTACATTGGCTTGCACCTTGTAAACGCCTACAATACCCTGTACCTATCTGCACCTACAGACGAGCTTTTAGTAGTCCTTTTGGGGATAGTTAGTTATATCTATTTTGTACTTAGAAACTCCGCAGCCATGGTAGTGATCGAAGCTCGAAGATTATTTTGCTACCTTTGCAGCTATTGTAAAGTTTAAAGCTCCTTGTATTCGCTTCGCAAAGCAAGAATTAGCAGATGCTTTGGATAAATTATTTTTTTGACGGCCATTTATGTTACCAATCGGTAGTGTCATATCGGATTGTTACTTCCGTTTATGTTTAATTCATTTTCTTTCGGACAGCCATAAAGGCTAGGTCAGTAATAAAGAGACCTAGCTCTGTGATGGATTTGGAAATTTCAAAATCGCTTGGTTGGGTTGGATATCCTGCTTAGCTGCCTGTACATAGGTCTTTGCACCACTTGACTGCTCGTCAAAAAAGGCAGTGCTACTCTTTGACAATTCATGATGCTCCTTTCTTCTTAAGGGATTGTATCACACTCAAAGATTTTTATCTCCGAAAATATTCATTGACAGCCGTAGCGATTTGTTTCGGCGTTTTCACGATATTGTTGTCGCGGTCAGTAATGGATGAGTGATGGAAGTTCTCTTCTTTTTTCAGTTCCAGATTTCATTTTATGCCAGCCATTTTTTTTTGTTACGCTCGTTTTATTCTTCAGAAAGTAATTTGCGCAAAATAAACCTTTACCGCCCTTTGTCATTTCAGCGGTAGGGTCGCGCTTTTTTTAAAAATAGTTTCCGAATATCTCATTTCTTCTAGGTCCATCTGCTTTTATCAATTCTTTTTAAGTAGTTTATCTCTAACTATCGAGGCTTGCAAGACATCAGTTGTTATCCATGGTTTTTGTCATAGACGCAGTTCATTCGTACTAAGTTTTTTTTATAAGTTTCCATGACGTTAAGATTGTCAGTAATCTTGACAACAAATATCCGCCTCAAAATATCTGGGTTAATTTCTATGTGAAATAAGGATTTTCAGTTAACGTTCGCAAGTTCTTCAACAAACTCGTTTGCATTGAAGGCTTTATAGTTCCGTTCAAAAACCGTTAATTTCCTAGATTTTCCTCTTTTCAAATTGTAATTAGTCAAACAGCAACGGCACAAAGCGATCAAGTTTTTCGCCAATTAAGTCGTATTTATCATTACTGTTGTCGAAGAAGTCATTTGCTCCAGCAAATGTATCGTAATCAACCAGGTTGCTATAAAGGTCTCCCATTCTAGTTACTAGTTTGACTTCCGTTTGGATACACTGAAGGACTTCAACCAAGCAATCATCCGCAAACTTTGTAGGGGAGAAGGTAGAATGTTTGTACATACACCAAAAATGATGCTCCCTACCTCCTCGTTTGAGATATTTCCACGAATATTGACTCAGTTTCATTCTCTACTTAGAGAAGAGATCGAGTCTAACATATCAGTTATTAATGTGCGACTTAAGTATATACAGAACAGTTCTATCCGGATGGCTGAGTTAAGTTCTTCCAACGTCTTTATTAGTTTCGACCAAAAGTTGGGAGTGAGTCAAACTGAAAATAACAAGGCTGAGCCTTCCAGGTGATCGTTTTTGCACTAACACTTTTAATACAACATCAATTTGCAGAATAATGTACCATTAATGCTTGAAATAACCTCTAGCAAGATAGCAATCTGCGGCCAAGTGGATAATTTGATACTTGTTACTTTTAAATCCACAATTCAAGATTTAAGAAGAGATCATAGCAGTCTACGTACGTACAGCAGGACAGTCTCACCATAAATTCATTTTTACTCACTTCCAAAAAAGGATTGTTTCGTAATGAATACAAGTGATTAAGTCAGTTTCCCCCAACCTAACAACAAACAATACAATGTAGCAAAAAATAAAAATAGAAGGCTATTTCTTGGGCACTTACTTTTCTGACCTTTGAGAATTTTGATTGATTGACTGAATAAATCTAAATCTCAGAGGACGATTCCAGAGATTTCTTCAAAATGGTGTACTGTCACAGTGGACGACAGATGAATTTGGTTTCTGCTGCTCCTGATCAACATGGATGAATTAATCGCTGACTTGTGCGAAGTGATTGGCTTTCCGTAGTGTACAGCATCTACCTAAGAGTGTTAAATCTTTGATATAGGGATCGAAATCTTTTCTTATCCTGACCCAAATAAGCAAAATGGCGAGGATCCGAGTGCTAAATATCATGCGAAGGCATTGAAAACACGACCCAACGCCTGTTCAAAAGCGGTGCTTTGCTCGCTAAGTTTTACAACCTAACTTGACACGTCTTCCAACCTATAATGGGTCTTTCGTAATCTCATGTTCTCGCTGATGCATTAAGTGCACTGATTTATGGTCCTCAGCCATCACATAGATTTTAAATACTAAAAGAACTTTCTTACTATGGCTGAGTTGTTTTTAGTTCCATTGACTTGCAAGGTACAAGCTATTATTTTAAGACTGAGTGTAGCTGCATAGTTTATGCAATTCCGCTCCCAGTTAAGCTGAAATTAAATTTCTGCTGGATGTTTTTCTTACATGTGCGCTCTACCTCATTGGTAGAGTAGCACCAAGTTGTGGTACTACTTTACTTAAATCTGACTTATTCGTTCCAGTAATAAAAATTTCGTTATAACAAAGGCCTCCTAAATTAGTGCATGACATTTATTTCAAAGATAGTTGACATTACAACAGAAAAAACTTTCAGTCAATTTACCATCCATCTTCACGTGTGACCCCCCTTTTACTCTAAGCAAAGTGTGAAAGATTTAACAAAATAAAAGGTTGATTACTAATAAATTTTGTGTGTTACATTTCATAGTTTGAAAAAGGAGAAACGTGCAGAGACTTGATGAACAAAGGTTACCCAAGTGGTGTATACCACCTCGACCTGCCAAGTGGCACGCACTGCGTTTACTGCGAAATGGCAATTAACGGTGGAGGCTACACATTCCTGCCGATTGCATCTATACCACGCCTTGTGAACGATGATATGGCCTTGCTGTTCAAAAATAATCAAGATGTGCTTCTTCGCATCGCAAGGACGGACGGAACACAACCCTACACAGTGATTTCGCAATACCAGAACACCGGCGGCCTCTCAGTTAAGCTTAACAGGTATGTAGGAGCGCACATATTAGCGGTTGTTTTCCATACTAGAATCCTTAGTGCGCAGATCAGAACCCACTTCCAACGCTCTTACGCGAACAAGCAGAGAAACAAACGCATTCGCACAAGCAAACATTCAAATACTCAGCTATCAGTCAAAAAGCGTAAGAATAAAGTGAAATAGTACATGAGAAAGTTTCAACGAGCCAACACGGAGGGGCACATTTAGACGGTTGATTCTTTTCTGCGTTCCATTTATACTCCTTTATTTTCAAATTAAGCAAACAAATGGAGATCAAGGATTTGCTTTAAATTTTTCCACGTCAGCAATCACTAGAAAACGCTTAATTGCATTCTTCGTTTCTTATTTAGTCACGCTGCAAACGGCCCCCCACAAAATCTAGCAATGGGCAAGTACCTGTATCTTGAGACTCATCCGGGCTTGGTTGCCTCGACAGGGACAACAATCGGCTTTAAGGCTAATAACCAGGATGTCACTTACCAAGCTTGCGACAATAATCTGAAGGGAAACTACTTTGCGTTCTTCCCGAATCCAGGAGAAGTCGCAGCAAGTACTTATCATCTGAGCAACCTGGTCTATGAAACAAGCGGAGTAGCAGTGACTTGGAGAAGCAAGGCCGTTAATCCAAATTCCGTCCGAAGAATGCCTGAAGATTTCTTCATGTTTACAGAGATTCACTATGTTGGATGTGGCTGCTACACATCAACAGAGAGGTGGCTTACGGCCACGCACCCGGCTCTGGGTACCGCTATAGGTATAAGATGAGTCCAACTGCAGACTTTCCCGAGGGCTGATACTTCATGTAAGACCGAAGAACAGGAAGTTTTATCTGCCACGTTTAGTTATTTCTTTAAGGTCTATTTTTGTGAACTACGGTCCAAAAAGTTCAAAATCAATTGCAGGATGCAAAATAACCCAAAAAAGAGCTAAATTCCTTAGCTTTGGTGATTTATTCAAATCAATAGTCTAAAAACATTTGCAAATCAGTGACAGAAAAAGAATAGCCCTTTTTCTCTGCCGTGCGCAGATTCCAGTCTATCTTTTATTTATTGATAGAATGCCAACTATCTCCAACGGCAGAACGGCGCTTGCTTGGGTGAGCGTTGCCGAAGCATCGTTCCCACTTTCTAAGTAGAAAAAAATTGCATCTCTAATGCTTTATGATTAACCAAGACTTGGTTTGGTGCAATGACAGGCAGTCAATCGGTCAAGAAATTTGGAAATCAATTTATAGTCACCATAGACATCTCTGGATGTAGGCCAGAAATTCGGCTAGGCTACGGGTCTATTTTCCGCGACTTGCTGTAGAACCATGGCTTACTTTATAATGTATGTGTGCGTGTCTTCAAACTATTACTGTGGAGAGGAACAAGTCCAAAGACGTGATACTGTTTCCGACAGCAGGTTGCATACTCCACGGGCTATCCGACTAACGAATGTCTCATCACTCAGTTTGTGTACGGTTTAGCCTTTTCATCTTAAAATTCCGGCTTCGTGAGCTCAGTCTATGCTTAGTTGTGCAAATCTTCTTCGTAATGGCAATTATTCCTGCCCAGTAAGATCTGCTGAAGAGCTTGTCGATCTCTACTCTCAAATCCAGAACATGCACGCTCAAACTACATGAGCCCCTGCTTGTCAAAGACAAGGGTTTGTGGACGTCTTTAGTCCTGGGACTCATTTTTAATTTATTGAAAGGAATGACTCTCAAGAGGAGCCTTACTAGTGCACCAGCGCATATTGTTCAAAGGCGAGTTCCTTACAGATACAGAAATCACGCAAGAAAACGGAAAACAGCTATCATCAACACCTCTGTTGTTGCCCATCTTGATAATATACTTAGCAAAGTTCCATTAAATTAAAACTGCGCCCCCATGCACACACGACGGCATTTTTGCATGCGACACACCTATATTACTCATTATTTATATTAGGCAACAATAAAGCCACATGATATAAAAACCATCTTGTTTGTATGCTGAATGTAGAGCATACGTTGAATTTGACTGTATTTCTGACTGCAGTAGCATTAAGTTTCATTTCCACAGATGGAAGAGTAAGTCACAAGCCTCAAGCCTCATAAGTCTCAGTCAAGCAATGCCTCTTGATTTTATTGTTAACTTTAAGCCCGATGGTAAAAAAGATAATCATTAAATCATGCTTATCAAAGTACATACGTTCCGACTGTATGGGAGCCTTATACATATATTTCTGACTCTAATTCTCAACCCACTTGATTAATTCAGACTTTTGAAGGCTAACACTTAATTGCCATGATGCTGATCGGATATCTTTTATAAGGTCGACGAAAGTTGGCGTCGTCCAGTTGGAATCGTCCAGTTGTGGTGTACCCTGTAAATAATTTTGAGAGTTCGGCAAGATGGGTTTGCCATGATAACAGTGGAATAGTCTCACCGAAAAACTAACATCCTGATGGGCTTTGATGACGATATCGTTGAACTTACTTCAAGTGCTTCAAGGACGTAATTAACCAACCTTGCACGATCAGCTACGATCAGCCTGCAGTCTTCACAATTTTGATGTCCAGGTTTACTGGCATCGTAGATGTTGTCGGCAACAAACTTCTCAAGAAAGTCTTCCAGTTTTGACCAATACCCCTTTCTCGGCATGAGCTCTCGTAAATCGATGATCACGCCTAGACTTTCAACGAGACTACCAACCATCCGTAGCTGTGAGATCGTCTAGGCCAAGCTTTTTAGCAAGCTCGCCTGCTCAGAAATTAAACATTGAGTTGCTTACTCACTCAGCCCGTTCAGTAGCGAACCATTTATTTTCCTCATCGACATGTTTCTTAGCTTCACACTTCCGTTTGTTGTTGTTTTACGTTCCTCCTCGTTCGTTGCAGTGTGCTCATTTTTCCTGCAGCTTATTTTTTTAAAACCGCTCCTGCTTTGCCATGTTCTTATCACGATATTGTAGTCTTTTTCAATCTGGTTATTTCCACAAACCGACGCTGCATATTGCTTTCTGGTTACTTCCTAAACTTTTATCCATTAAGGCGTCAAAATCACTGCATTACTCGTCACATTTGCTTTCCATGCCTAGATAATTCTTCTTCGTTGTTAGCCTTTCTTGTATTGTGCTATCATAAAATTCAATATTCTATTAGTGCTTGCTTCTAGTAACCAGAAGTTACTCGAACAATCTACTGGACATTTGGCCACCTTCGACTATTTCGAACTGGGTGGAGTTGGCGCTACTGACTAATCTTTGAATGTGTAATGGAGACGTTATTTGCTTGCTACCGTGAAATTACAAAAAGTTCAATTAAGCAAGGGCGTCAGTGATAACTCTGTAGGCTGCCGCACACTTAATTCCATAAGCTTGAAAACTTTTAGCTATTTAAGCCGCGCCGTATCCAGGAAATGAATGGGTGTCGGTTAATTGCTACCTAGATTTTTTGCTTTTCAATCTAATCCAATCTAATCCAATCCAATCCAATCAATTTAGTCTATTCGAATCGAATCAAAACCTTGAAACGTGTTCCGACATACCCTTCGTAAAAAGCATTGAGATACATTCTTGAGGTTATGATCTTTTACCTTATTAATATTATTTATTGATTTATTTTTTCCTAATTACTTTATTAAGGTATTAACGCAATCCTTTGGCTAGGGATTTAATCTTTTAATTGGTGCTGCTGAAACGTTTGCTGCCAGATGAGTTTAGAAAGAAATTTGCTTTGAAAGACTCGTTAATTCATGCATAAGAAAGTTGTCTTGTAGCGCACCATTTTAGAATGCGCTTTAACAGGCAGAGCAGCGTTTCATGGCTAGTAAGTAACATGTCTTTTTTCCCATTGCTCGATCAGGAGATAATCGCAAACAAAAACGTTCTTCAAAATAAATAGCTTTTTCAGAACGAATTGTGCTAGCATGCTGATGAATACATAAGTACACGCCGTTTTCGTTTTTTTTAAATTTATTACTTCTCGGTAATCAAAAATAAACATATCAGAATGAAGAAGATACTCTAGCTCATAAATACAAGAGCTAACTAAACGGAGAAATATAAAATTAAAAAAGCGTTCATTATCCGATTTAGTAATAGCCAACTACATAAACGATAAAACTCGCTAATCCGAGAAAAGTTAGATCAGAACGACAGTAAATTTAAGTGAGAAAGACGTTAAGTTTCTGCCAGTTACATAAAACGAGAGCAGCTCAATTCTATTCAGCAAGTCGTCAAATGTCAAAATTGCCGCTCACATAGGCTGCATCTACATTAAGATCTATCCCCATTCGTTATACTTAACTCGAAAATTTTTTCATCGGCACCGCTTTAATATGCTCCACACTTCGTGAAGCAAAAGTTACTTGGTTTGGTTTTGGCACGGTAAGGTTTAGGGGATATCTGGGCGAATGCCTTTGGCATTAGGAAAGTTTGATTCTTATACACTGGGTTGTTGATCGTTTTGACAACTTCTAAACATAAGGTGCGCAGCCGTCGAACTTCCAGTGAGCATTTATGGAGATTGCAAGTAGGTGATCGTATGTGACTGCATAATTATTGTACACAAAGCGAGGGCTTTTGACAACGCCGCGGCTATTCCACTCTTCCCATATTACAATATTCAGGAGAACATACGACTCTCTTAAGATCTGCACCAATGTCTCAACTCTAGTCCACTCTTGCCGAACTCTTTCCACCCGATTCCATACGAAGCTGAAACACTAATATCTAGTTACACAAGTGACCAAAGCAATCCGTGGAACGCATAAAAACCCGTGTGTTGTGGCATTACAGAAAAATTTAAAATTTGGAGATGAAGTTTTAGCCGCAAAATGCGCTTGAATGAGTGAAGTTCACGCGAGGGAACAAACCAGCGTTTCACCGAAAAAATGCGGAGTTTTATCAGGATAAAAAGAGCGTTGGACAAAAACAATCATTTGCCAAACTTCTCAGCCACGATTACGTTTGCAAAAGCGTCTTATGATAAGGCTGAAAAGTGGGGCACGTCAAAGGAAGTTTTTCAGCAGAACGTACTCCAAGATGAACTTGATAACAAAACAGCCGTTCAAACTCAGGGACAAATCGGCAAGTTTGTTTCGTGAGGCATGTGAACGTTGGTCTACCTTTCGCTATCTTGCGCGTTTGAACACTGTCAACAAACTAGATCAGAAGAAGTTTATTGAAACGTCCGAGCAGAACATCAAGAAATTCTCTAGAATGATTCAACCCAAGCATGACATGGCCAAGCACATTATTAATCTGTCGAAATAGTGGCTGATTTTTTTATGACAAGGCGCCTTTAGCGATGAAGGTAATTGCTCTTGCTTATGCTGAGTATAGAGGTAGCAAGCCTCCACGTGCTCTGACTCGTGCCATCAATAGACTACAAAACCGGACATATATGATGATCACAGAGCCAGACAAGGGATCGGATGTTATCATCAACAACAACAACATTAACAACAACAACGATTTCCCAATAATGCATCGTATATACAACAACATAATAATCATAAAATCAAATTTTTTAAAAATGCACTTATTGGAATAGGAGACATCCTTGGTAGCCGGGGCTAATCTGATTGAGGATGCCACCTAGTTCCAGTCAGCGAAGTGAGTAATAAAGATGTACTAAGCAAAAAAAAACAAGTATTAAAAATACTTAAATAACTTTACTAAAACAAGCACATGAAAAGAGAAGTGCAGCATTTCGAGTAATTATTATAAGAACAAACGAATAAAGTCTTTAAAAAGACAAATTTAAAGAATTTAAAGAAGCAAGCACCTTCGAAAGGAAAGGCGGTAGTCTGGAGATGAGACACTCACGCAATAAATAAATATTACATGTAAGATTATGAAAACAGATATAGTGAAAGCCACTCTAAACTGGGAAATATTGCCGCAAAAGTTGCGTTAAAAAGTTACAGAACAACAACGATCAAAATCTATATTAGGCATACGAAGCCATAAGCAAACAATGAACTTCTCTCCCAAAGGTTGCTTTAGGATTAGACATTTAACACTGATGTTACACAAATAATTGAACAAGCTTGCACCTTGAAATTTAGCAAACGAAAGTCGTGGCAAGTCGCCTTTTCGAGTGTTTACTGTAGTGGCGTAAAAACTGATTAATTTGTTAAGACACTTTGGTAGCCGGTTATTGAACCAATCATGCATGAAAAAGCACAGGTTAAGCTTAATAGCATCTTCGAGTTTCAGAATTTTTAACTGCGAGAATAATTGAGACGTAGATGTTACTTTTGTACGTATCAGAACTCTAGGAACACTACCCCGCCCCGTACCCCACCTAGATTTCACTAGTCATCTCGTTTGTTGTGTTGGCATAC